>VUQK01038694.1:0-22396 GCA_015106715.1 Bujurquina vittata | reverse complement strand
GTTTTTCATATTTAGCCATGTGGTTTTGAAATAGCACCCATTTTCACCAAGATTGTAGTTGGTTTAAAAACAACAGAATTTTATGTATCGTTTATGAAAGGCAAAGAAAAGTAAAGACTATTGTGATGAACTATGAATAATTGATTTACGTTCTGTGATAAATGATGGAAGTTACCCAGGAGCATTAAATAAAGATGGTTATATTTATTTCAGCTTTGAGTGTTTAATATCTAGCTGTTTTATGAGAATGTGGATCTTTCAGATCAATTTGAGAAGTGATTTTGATCATGTTTCACATTTTATTGTGTCATGTAAAGTGCAGCACCGGTCTTGGTGTTGTCTCGGTCTCGGCCTCCCTTGGTCTCGGTCTTGACTCGGTCTCGGACCCTAAAAGTCTTGGTCTTGTCTCGGTCTCGATACACTCCGGTCTTGGTCTTGTCTCGGTCTCGGGTTAGGTGGTCTTGACTACAACACTGGTTTCTGCCCCTCAGCAGGCTTCCAGACATTGGCCAATTAGAATAAATCAGGCATTAAGGGAGGGGGCAGTTAAATATAAATGGACTTATGCACTACTTTTTGATTCTACTTTGAGCACTCAAAGCACTTAATACAGCATGCCTCATTCATCCATTCTTATACACACAAACACTTCTTTCTACATCTGTGCATTCACACATTTATTCTCTGCATTGGAGCAACTTGAGGTTCAGTATGTTCCTGAAGGATAGTTCGGCATGCAGACAAGGATCGAACCACCAACCTTCTGATTGATAGGTGACCTGCGCTACCTCCTGAGCTACAGCCACCCCCAGGAGCTAAAACGTTTCAAGATGACCCAAAGAGCTGCATAATAGCCTTGAATAACAGACGGGGATTGTTGTAAAGCTACTCTGTTGAGCTAGAAAAAAAAAGCAGATTATGTACTTTCATAATACAAATTACCTGATTTTGAAGGTTCCAGGTTAGCATCCTGTTTTATAAAAATGAATGCCTGACAGTCATCTCACATGTTCAGGCGTGAGTCATAAGTATGGGGTTTTGTTTTGAGGAGTTTTGAAGAGTGTTTAAATGGATATGAATGAAGATGATGTCACACAATAATCTTTATGAATCGGGGCCCTTTCTCTTGGACAGAAAGGATGAACAATGGCTACATTCAGTTCATAAAATGATCATGAATGCAGCCACCAAGAAACCCAACCAGCTGCTGGATCCATTCTGCGCAGCGGTTCGGTGGCACCTTCTGTTAATATTTGTAAAATATGCAAATCATTGAGTTTTGTTTAAAGGATGCACATTGCTCAGAGAAAAATCTGCTCAATAGGCTCAGACATACACACCAAAGAAAACAGAAAGCGGCTGAATTGTTCTGAGTGAAACCGGTGAGACCAGTTTACGTCCTCACACTCGCTGCATTCAAACAGCAGCATCTTCTTCCGCTGGAATTGTTTCTCTCACAGCTGCAAAGCAGCGAGCCACAGTCCAATCAGAGTGAACTCTGCGTGAAGGGAAAGAGGCGGCTCTCCTCACCGACCTCGTCCACACAGAGGTGAGTCTGCCGTCGGCTGAGTCACAGTCTCTGCATCGGCAGCAAACTACAGCTGAGAGTAAACATACGCAGACAGGTTCCACACAGAAACAGCAGGAAACAAACCCTGAGAGCACGAAGGAAACAGCAAGGAAGAAAGAGAATCCCGAGAGTGAGGAGTACAGTACAACCCTCGTGATGTGCACGACGTCTCAGTTAATATTGTTGTTGTTGTTTTTCTCTTTTCCTATTGGGCACATAAAACAAACCCTGATGATGCAGAGAATACAGCTGAGCAGTTTCATGGTCCCTCACGGAGGGACTTTCAGCTGCTCCCTTATTTCCCAGGAGGTCGCCACAGCAGATTGATCCACATGTTTGATTTGGCATAGATTTTCCAGCAGATGCTCTTCCTGATGCAATCCTCCCATTTAACAAAGCCACACCCTTAATAATTGAAACTAAATTCTATAAAAATAACACACTTGAATTTAGTATAAAATGGTGTAAAGAACATTTAGCTTCCAGACATTTAGCTATCCACACTAACAGGGTTGCCAAAGTGTTGCATGCGGTTGAACACACACGCTTGGTTGCAGTGATGAGTCAGTGTATCTGCCATATCGTCCTAATGCATATTCGTCTATTCAGAGATGCTGGAACAGGGGAAATCATGCTGCCTAAAGAACCACGAATGGAAACTAAACCAAAACTTCCATGGGTGAAAATATTTAAACCTTATTTTGTGAAACTTTTTAATCAGTTTTTCATCAGATTTGATTGTTTTTTCCTACACATGCGTGTAGTTACATGCAGCTTTGAAGGCTGCAGAGTGATGAGATTATTTCCAGAGGAACATTGTGAATTATGAATTTGAGTTCTAAAAAAATGGCACTATTTACATCATTATGTGCAGCCCATAATATCAGTGACTAAATGTATCATTGTAAATTTCAGAGTGAAGGACAGCAGGTCTAAATAGTTCTGCATCAGGCAAAATTAAAAATTCACACATTTTAACGTGACCACAGTAATAAAGACTTTTTTTGTTGTTGTTGCTGTATTCCTTCCTATTATTATGTTTAAATATTTGTTGCGCGAGTTCATGAAATAAAAAGAGAACAAATGTGACTTTTTCAACGTTGTGCTGTTCTTCCTCTTCCACCACTGATCCACCCAGGGGTTGAAACGGCCTCAGATCAGGCTCCTGCTGGAACCTCTAATGCTCTAAGCCTCCTGCACAGCTCCTTTCCCACAGAGAGATGATGTTCCATGTCCCTCAAGCCACTTTGTGAAGCCTGGAAACAGACCGCCAAATCCTGCACCTTGAACTGCCACAAAGACATCAACCAGAGCGGCTTCAGGTGAAGAGCTGTTTGGTTAAAGCTGCCCAGCAGGCACGGAGCGGAACAGAGGGCCGATCACTGATTACCTAATCAGTGTGACTGATGTTTCTGCTCTGTGCAGCCTGAAGCTGCTGTCTCAGTGTCTCTGAGGCTCCGGTGTGCGTCTGTAAGACATCTGCTCAGTCGTCTCTGATCAGCTCTGTAGGTTTTAATGCAGCGCAGGCATGCACAGGCCAATGCCACCATCTGCTGACGACCTGCAGAACCGTTTCTGTCCTGCAGCGTCAGCACGGTAAACTCAACATGGTGAGGCTATCACACTAAAACTCACACCTGAACATGACACACTGTTCTCGCCATCCTCTGACCTCCAGTGGAGCGCTTTTTGAACTCGAATTTAATGTGACTGGCCAAAGCATTCCAACATCCCCACCAAACATTTAAAAACTGCACGAGAGGAGTTGTCCATGAATAGAAGGCGACCATTGTCTCATCAGACTTTTAAAAATATTTTTACATCTCTCTAAACCAGAGTTGTATGTTTCTTTTGAAGTTTGTTCTCAGCCATGTGGAAATCAGAGGCTTAGCAAACATATGGACCAAATCCTCGACAGGCTGCTCGTATTGACAAATGTGGCCAAATTATCTTAATAACTTTTGGCCATTTTTGCTCAATATTTATATTTTATTTCAATTAGTTTAAAAAATGTAAAATCACATGGTTCCATTTTTATAACTCGTCTTTAATTTGTTTTGTATGATATGCTTAATGTGGGAGTAGCTCTGATTTTAGCCATGATAATAAATATGTTCTCTGTGTAACCCATTACCTCATACGAAACCATAAATATTTATCTTTTTGCCCTTAAATGTACCATGCATTGATTTTATGTTTAATGAAATTTTTGATCACTTTAATTAAAAAGCAGTAAAAAGCAACCAGATACCATCTTAAACCAGCCAATTAAAGTAACGACAGTGTTAAAGCAGCTGAATGAACCCCGGCCGCACATGAAGACTGCAAGCACGTGAAAAATCACAGACACAGACAGCGACTCACAGCTTCTCCCCATCTGCAGCTTTGATGTCCTGAACCAGAAAAACCGAACCAAAACTTCCTCGTCCCAGACTCTGCAGGATGCTGTATCGCTTAGCAACCAGACCACTGCCTCCTGGGGTCAAAGGTTGGCCTGCTGCTACCTCCTGGAACCGAGGCATCCTATCAGTTCACCTGCGGAATGAGTACAGGTGAGATGCTGACTTAAACTAATGAAAATGAAGATGCGTGTATTAGGTGTGTGTGTTTGCACTGATCCCGCACAGTAACTGTCTCTTGTCTCCTGACAGTTTAGAGGAAACCTACAAACTTGCAAGGAGAGAGCCACGTGCTGCAGCCTTCATTAGAAAAAGGGAACAGATGGTCACACAAAAACCGAACGTCTCCACTCGCTCTTCATCGGATATTAACGTCACATGGATGTTGCTGTTTTCAACTGAAATCTCCTGAATAAACATCACAGTGATCCAAACACTGGAATTTATCATATCTGCGATCTAAACTTACAATGACCAAACATTCACGTCAAATACTGTAAGAAAAAAATAATAGAAGCAAATCAAAGGCTTAAAAAGTTTTTTGTTTTGTTTGATGGTTTTGTTTTTTTTATGTTACATTAAGAAAAAAGAAGAAAAATATGTCCAGAGACCAAGCACACAGAAAAATAGTTCAGGTGAAATTAGATCTGAAATTTGAAGGAACATCTGAAACCCTTGTGATCATAACATGGTGCTGCATTTGTCTGACGGTGAGCAGGTGAAAACATAAGGTGAGAAAGGCCACGCCTCCTTTTTTTGCTAGTTTGTGGAAATTACAGGAAATTGCTTATTACAGCGTTGGGTCTACAGCGTCTCACCCTGCAGTCAGTGAGCTAGAAAACATCTGCAGTTGATAGAATAAGTGCTTTAAAAAGACGCTGAGGGGAGGGACAGGTGACGAGACGTGAAACTGCCCCAGAACTATTTTTCGCTTAAGCTTTGACTAAATATGCAAACTGTGTGTCTGCAGAATGTGCAAACTTTTCCACCGACTGGGGTCACGTATGAGTCCAGCTGTATATTTCTATGTGCTGTTATGACTGCCTTTAACATAAAAATGCTCCCTACCATGAATTTGTCTTTCTCTACAACTTTTTATGTGCCAAAGATACAAAGAAAATGTGTGAAAAGTAGCAAAAGATTAGACTGATTACAGTAATTCATTTTTACATAACAATGACTTAAAACCTCATATTAGAAAAATTTAAAATGTCTTTTATAAACTGATGAACAGTGTGTGTATGATAAACACAAACAGAGCCATTAAAAAGCTTTCCACAGCTTCATCACTTTGGGCTTAAAATCAGAATAATGGATAACAGCCAGACATAAATTCTTGTTTCATTTCATGGGCAGACTGCAGGCAAAGATTTTCATTGTGGGGATTTTGGAAATCTCTTTTTGTTCTGCTATAAATTTGAAAAACACTGTCAACAGTTACTTTTTTTTAATCACCATGTTTTTAGTAATTAAATTTCTTATATTAAAAATAGGCTTTACATGGCAAAACCTTCATAGTACAGACAGGAATCAGACTGGAACATATCGTGGAGCCTTTTAAAGGGGTGTGAGGAAAAAAAAGATTATTTTACTGGAAACTAGCAATAATAATACATTTAAATAATGCCTGTTAGCAACAGATTCCTGAACGAGATCTGACTTTATCAAAAAGTATTTTTCTGCATTACTGTCAGACACAGTAAATACAGTTTTACAAGTTCGATGGTGTACAGATTGTTGGGTCTGCTGAGCTTGTTTGGCCCTCTCTCATACATATACATATTTCCTTTCTGAAGACAAACGAGACCAGAAACAGTGCATGAAAACAAAAGAAGTCTGAACAATCCTTTTCTCACAGCGTGGACAGAGGCAGGAACGGCAAACCCAAAACTGAGTGAAGCTGGAAACAGTTATCAGGGATTACTTTATTCTGAAAAAGTTTCAGGAAATGAGTTTTATTTTGAAAGCGTGACCGGATCCATAAATGCACACAGGCAATCGCTTTATCCGACAATGGAACTCGGGCACCAGTCTCAGCTCTTTTTTAATAACTGCTTTCTCTCGGTTAAAGCATGAAGGGGGTGGAGGCTACGCGTTAAGCGGCAGTTTATCAGCTTTTTGTAGTCATTAATCAGCTCGTTTATCCCCCTTTAAAAAAAAAGCGCCGGCAAAGGAACGCAGGAAAAGAAAAAGTTACAGAAGAGAAGAAAAGAGGCTTTCGAGCTTTCGTCTCGCGATATTTGGGTTTTTAATCAGTTGGTAAATAAACAGGTGCGATGATTTGTTGCGTTGTTTACCTGCAGCAATTCTGGACGGAAGACCTCGTTTCCATGGAGAGTAAAGACAACACACCCGCGCGCACGCGCACAGAGCCAGGCACATATACTGCAGTTTCTGCACCTACAGCAGATGTCTTACTGCACCTGTGCCTTTAACTCATGTTTACACGGTATTTTAAATGCTTTGTTGATTGTACAGACTGATAAATAAAGCATTTTTTAAAAAACCTACAGCAGAGGCTTTGCAGCAAACAGGAGCTTTGTCCAGGTGTTTATACCTGGTTTACGTCCTGTAACCTGTCCGGTGCTTCCGGTGCAGACACACGAAGCTGAAGCACCAGAAACAGTTTTTTTTTTCTTTTTAATGTGAGACTCTGAGCTGTGACGTGATTCACAGATGTCACTGACACCTGTCACTTCTGCAGTTAAAGGTGCAGCAACCTGAATATGACACTGAACTCACATCAAACCAATCAATGCATCACACAGGAAATGACAAGAAAAACATCCGTCGGTCATGAACTCTGTCAAGACCGCAGTTTTATGTTCTTAAAACACTCAGTGAACTGAAACACTCAGGCCACCTGCAAAAAAAAAAAACTTCCAGAAATACAAATAAATATTTTGTTATTTTAATGTCAGTGGAGACATTTTGAAAAACTTAAAACAAAGAAGTGGAAAGGGGCATGCAAATTAAACAATATATACATGTGTTTTAATGCTTAATCCTCATATTAAATAAAGTGCCAGTCAAATGTTTGGTATTTTAAAGCCAATATGTCATTTCATTCAATTTTTAAAAAAAGCATCTGTCAAAAAGGCAAAGAGTGAGCATCAACAACAACAGCTGCTTACACACAGTTAACACATCTGGTGTCCAGGGTAAACCCATTCTTAATGACAGTTTGAAAGACAGATGAATTATGAGCTCCAAGCCTATTAAATGTTTATTCATCAAAGCTCATCACAGTTACTAGTGATGATACAGCCCCGTCTCTTCTTCTTCGTTGGTTCTCAGCTCCTCAGTGAAGCCTGAAGGCTACAACAGAAAGCAGAGTTCAAAGAGCACACAATGAGAAAGGGAAAAAGACAGAAGCAAACAGGTCAGGGCTGTGATGCAAAGGCTTCGTGATTATTCAGATTTTAAAAACAGGTTCAGTGTTCAGCGGAAGGATTTCGGTCTGAAAAAGAAAGCCATCGAGGACCATCGGTGTTGCTTTTTCATGCCATCATCGCGGAGTGTTTGTGTAATTACTCTCACTGGCAGAAGTAGGAGACAAAGCTGCTGCAGGTCTGCATTTCCAATCAAGCAGTTCACCAAATCAAAGAGTTTGAGTTCATGAAGTGAGGAAACAGAAATAAGAGAAGTCCTGCACTGAAAGTCAAATCAATTCAGACCTTGTGTTTTTTCATTTATACCTGTGCAATAATGTGACTCACCTGGATCTGCAAATGTCTCCCAGCTCTCTGCTGCTGACCGGCGGCTGACCTGCTTACAGCACGTCCTGTGCAGACAACAGGAAGAACAGTTAGAGGTGGGAACTTGAATATTCCCAGCTCTAATAAATATTGGTTAAAAGTTTGGTAGCATTTTTTTAAGATCAAGATTAAGAAGATTGTTACTTCTCCTCCTCCTCAGCCTGCGTTTCAAGGATTTTGACAGTTAAAAGGACTCGAGGGGTGTTGATTAATTTAAACTAAACTCTTCATCCTGCTGTAGCTAGGTCTCCATAAGTCGGAATAAATCAATATGTTCATCAATTATGAATTTTAATAATTAAAAAAAGTTTGATGCTACTTAGTTTATTAGTTATTAGTTAAGTAGTCTGGGAGCAGACACAGTCTCTATAAGGATTGGATTTTTTTTTGGGGGGGGGTCACCTGAAATGTGTCAGAATTTTCAGTGTATATTCTAGTTTTAGCTCCAGGACTCATTCCATTCAGAGCTGCTGGCTGAGGTGCACATCATCTACCCTGTTTTTACACGTGCTCTGCAGCCCTGAACTTTAACGGACATCAGCTGACAGAGATCCATGTGAGAACACCAACATCCAGCACAGTCGCTCTCCTCCGCAATAAGTCTGTGTGTGATGTTGGATTGTGTTGTGTCACTCGTGAGTGTGTGCAGGCAGCTCCATCACCTGAACAATGCTTAGTGTTTCCAGAAGTGCAAACATGTCTAAAGAGGACGATTTCCTGCTGAGTGCTGCAGATGAGAAAGGAGAGCGGTGGAAAACATCCCGAACTGATTCTCCTGAAACTCTCCAACGTTCATGAGTGAAAACCGTATCTGCAGCGTTACAGTACCAGTCAAATATGTGTCCAAACTTTTGACTGGTACTGTAGAGAGAGGAGAAGCAAATTACCTTTGATCGTTACTGATGCAACAATGATGATGAGCAGCGTGTGCACAGCGAACAAAACCAGACGCACAGCTGTTACTTTGTCCAGTTTAACTCCTGTAAAGAAAATCAGACATTTTTGAGACTGGATATTAAATCTTTGCAGACGCATGATCGCTAACCATGTGACATGAACTTTCTGGCCATTTTGAACATGTGACAACCATGATGACAAGGGAATAAGGCCCCAGTCACACAGGCTTAGACCAGTCCATGATCATCAGGCAAACAGTGTGAGGGGAAAATTATTATTGTCTGATTGTTTGCAAGTGGCTGCAGGACGTTGATGGCAGCTGAATAGGAAAATGAAGCCCTTGTCACACAGGCCTACAATGCAATGTGTGAAATCTCAGTAGACAATAAGCTGCTTCTCTACAGATGTTGCAGTGGTTTACATACAGGTAGGTCATTAAGTTGTTGTAGCGGACGTTCTCCCAGAAGTTTGGTGGCTCATTAATATGCATTTTGGCAAATTCCAGTCTGCCTTTTTAATGCTTTGCTTTCAGCAGCGGTGACCTCCTCGGTCATCTTCCATTAAATCTACTTTGGCTCAAACAGATGGATGGATGGTGCGATCTGGCACTGATTGACTCTTTGGTTAGCTTTGGTTATCTCTCTCTTGTCATTAGTTTTTCGCTTGCTGCCACATCCAGGGAGGTTGACTACAGTCCCATGGCCCTTAAACTTCTGAATCTGTGCAGCTGTAGTCACAGAAACACCAACTGCTTGAAGATGGTCTTGTAGCCTTTAGCTTTAACATGCTTGTCAATAATTATCTTTCTCATCTCGTGAGACAGCTCTCTCCTTAGCTTCCCGTGGCCCATGTTCAGTGTGGTATACACCATGACGCCAACCAGCACATTGACATCTTTTCACCCTTTAAATAGGCAGACTGACAGATTAGAAGAACCGAGTGATGCTGATTACAGGACACACCTTAGTTTAACACCTCCCTATGCTCACTTTATTGTCAGTCTTTTCCAGGTGTACCAGCATTTTTGTCCAGGCTGGTTTCATTAGTTTCTTTTTTTCAATAATTCTTAACTCTGAAACTGTTCAGACCAACCTTCCTGTGCCACCACCTGCAGGCTGTACGGCTCAGAGAAAGTTGCCAAGTTGGCCTTCAGAGCGCAGATGTAGTTCCCAGAATCCTCTGCAGTCAGCGGGCCGAACTGGCGGAAGGGATCAGTTCCTGAGAGGGCGTGGCCATCTTTGAACCATGTGACCTCCAGCTGGCGGAAGGTGTAGGCTGAAGTGCAGAGCAGTGTGACGGTTTCACCTGTGCTGAACTTTTTACCCTCGCTGGAGCTGAATATTCTCATTTTAGTTGCATCTAAAATGTGAATTACATTTTACGTCACAGTGCAGTTTGAAAAAACAAAACAAAAAAACAACCTGTGAAGATCTACTTGTTGAGTTAACAACAGCATAAACATCCTTCACAGCAGCACATATGCAAACAAGGAGCAGGTGGGTTGATGTGGACAACAAGCAGCAGAGGACAGTAACAGTACAACAGCTTTAAAGACTTTAACATCATGGAGCTGTTTGGCCGCAATGAAAGTTTCAAAGATCAAACCGACCTTCCCCAGCCTCCACCTGCAGGCTGTACGGCTCAGAGAAAGTTGCCAAGTTGGCCTTCAGAGCACAGATGTAGTTCCCAGAATCCTCTGCAGTCAGCAGACTGAGATGGAGGGAGGGGCCAGACTCTGAGAGGGCGTGGCCATCTCTGAACCAGGTGACCTCCAGCTGGTGGAAAGTGCAGACTGAAGTGCAGAGCAGTGTGACGGTTTCACCTCTGCTGAACTTTATATCCTCACTGGAGCTGATTATTTTCATTTTAATCCCATCTGAAATTTAATAAATTGTATTTGAGTACATTAGTACATAAT
Organism: Bujurquina vittata; assembly: GCA_015106715.1. Taxonomy (NCBI): domain Eukaryota; kingdom Metazoa; phylum Chordata; class Actinopteri; order Cichliformes; family Cichlidae; genus Bujurquina; species Bujurquina vittata. The sequence goes on along the minus strand of VUQK01038694.1, from coordinate 11,854 downwards.
TTGTCTTCTGAAGTATTAATATTAATGATGAATATTTATCTCAGAATAAGGAGATTTTGTTCTCACCAACAACTCTGACCGTCACTCCTCGGCTTTTAGTAAAATGTACCTCAGTGTGATTGATTTTCATACTGAAGCAAAAGGTTGCCTCGTCTCTCTTCTGAACATCTGTGATCTGTAAAGTGCAGTTTGTCGTCTTGTCTCCCAGGTATTCAAAGCGTTGTTTGTTGGCTTTTGAATCACTGTCAAACACAAATGGTTTGGTGAGGTGACAGTGCTGATGCCACTGGCTCTGATACCAGAGGACTCTGACCAGCTCTAGTGGGACGTCTCTTCTCCTCTGACTGAAAGCTTTAGGTGGTGTGAAGCTGCAGGGGAGGGTGACAGTCGATCCTTTGACAGCACAAGCAGGTTCTTCATAGATCACAGTTTGACCCACGGCACCTAAAAAAAGGCCAAACCCGGTGATGACAGCTGAGATTTGATCACAGTGAGTGATTGAAAATACAGACTGGAGTCTCTGAAGCGCTACATAAAGTTTTAGTTCAGTAGATTCAATTTAAGTCAATTTTATTCATATAGCTCCAAATCCCAACAAACAGTCGCCTCAAGGTGTTTTACATTGTAAGGTAAAGACCTTCAATAATTACAGACAAAACTCCCTTTTAACAGGAAGAATCGTCCAGCAGAACCAGGCTCAGGGAGGGGCAGCCATAACGCGACAGCAGGACAAAGGACACACTGTGGAAGAGAGCCAGAGATTAATAATAATTAATGATTAAATGAAGAGTGGGGTATAAACAGAGTGAAAAACGTGAATGGAGAAGAGACACTCATCATGAGAACCCCCCAGCAGCCTAGGCCTATTGCAGCATAACTAAGAGAGGGTTCAGTAGAATTAGAACTACTTATTACATTTTTACACTAATATCTGTACTTTCTACTCATTACATTTTCAAAAAAAGACTCATAGCTTTAGGTTTCAGATATTTGAAGGACGTTTTTATTTCCAGTCACTGCGCCTAAATGGAGGAACCAGAACACACAAAAGCCAATCCTACTGGATTATTGCATACTTAAAATAATTAGTTAAAACCATATAATTTATGCATCATTTATTGCATCATTTATAGCACTTCTATCTGCTCAACAAATATCAGCAAACACACAAACTGTGTGCTGTTGGTCACACAGTGTATTTGAACTAAACGTCCAGCTGCCGTTTTCCAGAATGAGAGAGAAGTTAACTCAGAGATGGAAAAAGATGGAAGAAAGAGAAAGCATTAGGTTAGATTTAAAGGTAAGGACTGCTCAGTGAGATTTGTAATATAAATTTAAAGCCTATATGTAATGGCCTAATTTTAAAAAAATCAGTATATGATGTGAAGTTGTGTTTTTTTCATATTGTGAAATGTCCTGTAAACAATTTGAGGTATACTAATTTTTTGTAATTCAAAGGTCCCGTGAAAATACTGCAGTTTAGTGCAGGATAAACAGGTTAGTTTGCTGTACTGCATTTACAGCAAAGCTCTGTGTTGGACTGGTGCAGTGTCTGTGTTCATGTGATATATCAAGTGCAGCAGAGATGATGAATTTAAGCTCATTCATTCAGTTCAACATTTATACAACCTGCATACACTCAGTGTAGGGTACAGAAATCAGCCATGATATTTTGTGAAATACTGGGTTACAACTTGTTGAATTCACTTCATCCACAAAGAGCAGTGAACCTCAGAGCAGCAGCAGCAGCAGCTGATCGCACCCAAAGCAAATCTACTGGAACTAAAATGGAAATGAAACGTGGAGCCACTAATGATTGTCTTCTCAGTTTATACGTATTTATTTATAGCTGGTAGAAACATCCTCCAAAGAGCTTCTTTTACTTTCAGTACATTTCACAGCCTGTACCTTTTCACTTTGACTTGACTAAATCAGTACTTTAACCCAAGTATTTGTACTTGCTGTACTTTTACCACCTCTATTTGCTTGCCGAGAGAGAGAGAAATCTTCGTGCCACTAAAACACTCAAGATATGAAAAAAGAAAACCCGCTCACAATTAAACCTGTTCTATAACATCTATTTGACGTGGGAAACAGAACCAGTCTGGCCCCAGTAAATTCACACTGAAAGAAAAAAGTAGAATCCATCATCAAAGCAGAGCTCATGTCTTACCTGCCAGCAGAAACAGAAAACCACAGAGAGTCTTTTTGTCCCAAACTGTCATCCTTATGTTTCAATGAGCCGATTAAACAATTCCTAATTTAACTGTGCGATCAAACTGCAGCAGTGCTCATAAAGACACTGACTGGCTCACACTGAAGGGGTTTTAAGGTTTTGTGTTCACTTGCGGCTTTGAAACTTTGTTTCACTTCCTTTAATTTTTCCGGTCTTACAGTAGGTGGTGAGGAAGTAATAGGTTTGAGGTTTGAGTTTCACTGCTAGCTCTTCTTAAGTGCAACTCAGAAAGGTGGTTTTGTTGCTGAAGAGGCAATCAAATCCTGATTTAGACCAATCGCAAAAAATGATGCACTGAAACATTTTGCTTTTAACTTTCCTGTTTTTATTGTTTCATGTCTCTAATTACTTTCTGCTGAGATAACAGAGCTGTGGCCTCCCATGAGGTGCATGACAGATCTACCTGTTATGGTCAGTCATGACCATCAGGATAAACCTGACTGACTGGACAACAAGTCAGTTTGCAAGCAGTTTGTGGCTGCAAATGAGAGACGTAAAAAACGATTTGGCTCTTTTGCCAAGGCCAGTGTTGTTTTTTAACCTTTTGTGTGCTCCAGCACCTGTTTGGCCAGTTATTAAATGCAGGGCTGTAGAGTTTATCAGCACACTGTGTCGTCAGTGAGGCACACAGCTTGTCTTTTAAAGGTGGGAGGTATCAATTTTATTTATTTCTGCTGGTTATAGATTTTTTTGTTGTTGGCCAAACAAACAGTTTCAAACTCAACAGGCATATTTTAATAGCTGTTTTTTTACTCAAGGTTGATATTAAAAAGTGAATCTTTTGTTCATTACATTATTTGTGAGGGTTTAATTGAAGAACAATTGCATGTCAACAGACATAAATGCATTTTTGACCAGTATCAAATATTTTCAACCAATAAAACATATCAAACTTTGCACTTGTGTGTGCTACTAAATTATTTTGTGATACAGAAATATTTAGCTTGCTAGTACCAGTGCAGCCACCTGATAAAGTAAGAGCACAGCCTGGAATGACATGGCCATTCTGCTTGGTAAAAGGCTCAAGCCATTTTGTTTGTTGATTTGCCCACATCTTATGATCATAAAACATATGTAAATTATACATGTAATAATATAGGTGTACACAACACTATTTTTCCAAGAAACATTTTTAAAGGAACAAAGTAAAAGATCAAATGGCATTTGTTTAATGCTTTGCTCAGAGTATTTACAGATCTGTCAGGTTCCAGATATGTGTCCCCTCCAATAGTAAACTCATTCCTACATCTATGCTTTGAATATTTATAAAAACTGGAAAAAGGTCAGTAACGCCACTTAACAGTAATCCACTTGTTACCTTTTCATAAATATTAGTAAAAATATTATAACAGTAGCACATTCTTGACTTATTCTACTATCAATTATAGAGCTTAATCCATAACTAAATGTTTGATTTATAAAGTCACTAATTGATTTATGGGATTTGATGCTGATGAATTGTCTTTATTTCAGACTTAAAACAATAAACCAATATATATATATATATACTAGCAAATACGTATGCACACTGACATGCCTGTGTATACACATACACACATACCCAGAGACGTGCACAGACAAAATCAACAAAATCTCCATGCCCGACATGGAGTAGGAAGCAGTATGTACACACTTATTAATCCCTACCCCATGCTCAACACTCAACACGCTATTAATGTACAAAGTTCACCTTCACCCTCACACCCACAAAAATAAACGAGAGGAAAAAAGAGAAAAAAATAGAAATATACATACACCTAAATGTGATTAACTTTACCAGTTACACTAATTAATTTCATTAGAGGGCAGTGTGGCGGCATGGTGCCTCAGTAGCATGGTGCTGCTGCGTCACAGCTAGAACGACATCTCGAAGGTCCTGGGTTTGATTCCACCTTGGCCCGGGCCTCTCTGTGTGGAGTTTGCATGTCCTCCTACAGTCCAGAGACATGCACTTACTGGGGTCAGGTTACTTAGCCACTCTAAATTGCCCATTGATGTGAGTGTGACTGGTTGTCTGTCTCTCTGTGTTGGCCTGCAATAGGCTGTACGGGGTACCCTGCCTCTCGCCCTATGTCAGCTGGGATAGGCTATGTCATTCGTGCCTTAAGAGTCCTCAAGTTCAACTTCCCCTCAGGTTATAATCCCCCTCTCTGTCAACAAACATCCTCTGTACATTTCCTGGCAACATATTATATGTGGCTTTGTACAAACCTGCTGCCACAGCAGAGACTCGTAATGTGAGCTGAACCCTTCAGTGGGAAACAGAAACCCAATTAGCATTGTCTTTGAAATAATATTTGACATTCACTCAAAAAGGTTATTGAAATAGGCCGTTATCTAGCATACAGTGGAGAGCAGTTTTTCTGCCTTTGAGCTTTTCCCACAGTGAGGTCTGTTGCACCCTGTTGGCTTGGAGCAGAACTGCACCTCTGAGGCCAGACTCCTGCTGGATGTCCAGACATGTAAATTCGGCTTGCACCTTCAGTAAGCTGAGCTGAATTCAATGCAGTTTCAATGGTTTTGGCTTCAGAACATGATAGTGGGGATATCTGACTACAAATGCCAAAACAAAGCTGACACAGTGAATCATACTCTGTGCCAAATGTCGTTTAATATTGTTTTTATTTAATCATGTTGAACAGTTTATTATTGTGTGTCTTTTGTCCTGTCTCTCTGCCTCACTCCCTACCGGTCGCAGAGGATGGCTGCCCCTCCCTGAGCCCGGTTCTGCTGGAGGGTTCTTTCTGTTGAAAGGGAGTTTTTCCTTCCCACTGTTACCAGTTCTTGGTCGTATGGGGTCGTTTGATTGTTGAATTTTCTCTATTGTTGTAGGGTCTTTACGTTACAACAGGAGTGTCCAAACATTTTTCAAGGTGGGCCAGATTTGACCGTGTTAAAGTGCTCTAGGGCCAACAGTCCCTGATGACAGTTTAAACAATAAAAATGTATGTAATTATTCATTTACTTAATGTTTAAATTTTTATGCAGCAAACAAAAATGAAATTGGCAAATGTAATCATGAAGATAGACACAGAGCATAAAAAACTATCTGAATTTCCGGCACAAATTTAAAACCTACAGAAACACTGTTAAGTACAACTCTGTAATTGTGATAAGAGAACTATCTAATGTGAAGGGCACACAGGTTACTAAGTGTTATTAAGTCTGGCTTGAGCAATGGCAGACATGCCTAAAATGTCACTTGGTGGGAGTCACTTTCTCTTCATCTCAAGTGGCCCTTGTTCAGAACAGAGAAAGTCTGGAATGATGACGGTGATGATGGAATGATGACTGATTTATTGCCATCACAGAAATCATTGATTTATTCTCTTCAAAGATTATCACACCAAACCACTTTGTGATTATACTCAGTTTGGCTGTTTTACATTGACTGTCCTCTTGATGGCGCAATAGATCAAATGAAGCACCGTGAAGCTTCGACCCATGGCTTCACTGAGTGAATGGAAAGCTTCAAAGCTTCACGAAGCTTCATCTCTAGTGAACTGCTCTGTCCCAGATCAGAAAGCATTGCAGAAAGTGGAGTACTACTGCATCACTGAGTTTTATTGCACTAGGGCACTAGTTCTACTTTTGTTTGTGTTGTTTGCAGGACAACAGCAGGTGAGCCACAGAAATCAACACACTCAAGATCTGAGAAACAGCAGGCAGGGAGCACAAGCCTGCGCATTCAGACTTACCTAATTTACTGACAATAGTCCAGTGCACGTGTCACAAAACTGATGGTGATTTTGTGTGTAAACTCATCTTTTGTCAAGGAGCACTGTGTAGCACGCAGGTGATGGACCCACACTGCAAGACTTGGAAACAGGTTTAACTTTACTACAGCTTTTATTTGCTGGTTGTACAGGGGAATACAGAGCTGGAAGGGCCAGCAGCAAAAACTACACAGACTTATGGAAAAGCACAGAGCAAACAGGGAACCATAGACGACATTAAGCATATGACAACCTGACAAAGAACTGAAGAGAAAAATATATACACAACAGGAAATAGGCTAATGGGAAACAGCTGGGAGGGAAACACAGCAAAAATAAAGCTAAAGGACAAGAACCAAAGACATACCAAAATAAAACTCGGTGAAGATCTAAGAAGGAGAACTGTAGATTTACACAAGCTGGGAAGGTCTCTTGGAGCCATTTCTAAGCAACTGCTGATGATCATCAATTCATTTTTGATTACATAAATCTAAATTATTCAGATGTGTCACCACTTTGCCAAAGTCTGGAAAAAGACCCAAAATTGGTTAGGAAGTTCAGGAACGAGTCAGGAACCACCAACCTGCCCTGAACTGGAAATTACTGCAACACCAGCGTCACTGCCCACATGAAGCCAGTTTCACATCTCCACTGACTGAGAAAGAAACCCCTGCTCCAAAACCATCACCTTCAACCAGGGAAATTTGCACTTGCCTGCATGAACGAGCTGAATTACTTGTGGAGGAAAGATTTATGGTCAGACGAGTCAAAGATGGAGCGATTTGGCTACAGTGACGAGGAGCAAAGGTGAGGCTTTCAAACATGAGAACACTGATATACTGTCAGGATGCCAGAGTTACACAGCTGTAGGGGTACAGGGCAGATCTTCATTTTACTGCACAGTTTGAAACAAATGTATTTAAAAAGGTCAAATCACTGCTGAGACAAAAGTGATATTCTTACCCCGCAAACATATGTCTTGTGTTTTTGGTTGGTTTGTCTGTCTGTTTGTTAGCAGGACAACTCAGACAGTTAAAAGTGGTTGGAGGTCGTATAAGGAACAGTTGGCTACATTTTGGTGCTGATCCGGATCAGCGTGTGGATCCAGCAGTTTTTAAAAGAATTCTTTACCACTGTCAGACCAGGACAATATTCACATATTTGCACTATTGGACTGTGTGAATTAGATTTTGCATCACAGTACATTTGTAAATAATTCTTCTTCTGAAGTATTAATATTAATGATGAATATTTGTCTCAGAATAAGGATGTCTCTTCTCCTCTGACTGAAAGCTTTAGGTGGTGTGAAGCTGCAGGGGAGGGTGGCAGTCGATCTTTTGACAGCACAAGCAGGTTCTTCATAGATCCCAGTTTGACCCACGGCACCTAAAAAGAGACCAGACCCGATGATAACAGCTGAGACATGATCACAGTGAGTGATTGAAAATACAGACTGGAGTGTCCGCAGCTCTAAATAAACTTTTAGTTCAGCAGATTCAATGTCTGAGATTTCATATCTGAGATATTTGAAAATTTCTGGCTTCAAAACTTTTGCTGAAAAACCACAAAAATAATGTCACCAAAGTCAGCATCAGCTCTAAAGAGTCAAACTACTTCACGGTTCATATTTGAGACAAAGTGCCACTCATCTTAAACATTCAGCTTATTTAATATAAATTAAAAAGTTCAGTCACAATTGAGTTTGTTGTGTGATAATAAATTTGGAAAACGGGAGCGGTTAGAGCGAAATTATCTCAAACCTGAGGCACCAACAAAAACAGCACTTTACAGTGTTACGCCTCTGCTAAATCACATTACCTACAGATTCACACAGGTGAAGATTACAGCAGGTGGATTACAGGTGCTGGTGGTAATGGCCTCGTTCTTCTTTGTTGGTTCTCAACTCCTCGGTGCAGTCTGGAGGCTACAACAGAAAGAATTCAAACAGCACAGGTGAGATTGTGAAGAAGAGAACAGCAGCAGACAGGACAGCAGTGATGTGCGGTCAGGGGAGACAGGTGAGACATCACGACAAGAAAAAATACATTTGACCACATGACTGTTCTATTTTCTGAATTACTTCAACACTTTATTGGTCAAAATTTGCCCATTGCCCGTTCAAAGACATGGAAGAAATGCGGGGTGAGCCAGCGCAGTGCTGTGCCTCACCTCATCCTGCCAGCATTGTTGAACAGTGTGGCGTTGATCAAAGCATAATTAATCATTAGCATAATTAAAATTTAAATATAAGCTTCTATTTTGGGTTCATACTTGTGAACATTCGACTCCAGACGAGTCAGTGCCTCACCATCACAAGCCTCACCGCACGTCACTGCAGGTCTGCATTTCTAACAAAGGAGTTCAACCAAAGAGTTTTAATTCATGAAGTGAGGAAGCAGAAATGTAAAAGAGGAAGTGCAATGAAATTCAATTAAATTCACAGAGCTTGTGTTTGTTTATACCTGTGTAATAACGTTACTCACCTGGATTTTCAAATGCCGCTCAGCTCTCTGCTGCTGACCTGCTCCTGACCTGTAAACGCGTCCTGTACGGGCAACAAGAAGAACAGTTAGAAGGGGAAACATGAATTTGCTTTACATAAATAATGTTGCTTGATAGCATTTTTTTTCTGGTCTTAAGTAAGGACATAATTTGTTAGTTAAAAAGTGCAATTAATTTAAATTTCATATTTCTTGTTTTTCTTTTATATAACACCAAATCGCAACACCAGCCATATCAACCCGTTTTAGATTGTACATTTTAAAACTACAATATTAGAGAGAACGCCCAAACAATCAGACGAGCCCTTATGACCAGCACCAGAACGTTTTAAGCCTAATCTTAAAAGTAGAGACGGTGTCTGCTTCCAAACTGGGAGCTGGCTCCAGAGACGAGGGGCCTGAAAGCTGAAGGCTCTGCCTCCCAGTCTACTCTTAACAGAACCACAGACCTTGTATGTGAGAAGAAGGATTTTAAATTCTATTCTGGGTTTAGCACTTGGTTTATTTTGAGGTGGTCTTTGAGCAGACATGGGCAGGGATGGCATTCCGGGGGGTTTCACCTGAAATGTGTCTGGAACATTTATGTGAATATTCCACTTTCAGCTCCAGGACACATTTCTTTCAGAGCTGCTGGCTGTGGTGACTCCTGTGTACCATCTCAGCTGTTTTTACACATGCTCTGCAGCCCTGAAGGTGCATGTGAGAACACAAATTCAGCACAGTTAGTTGGTCTGCTCAGTACAAAGCCCATGTGTGATGCTGGATTGTGCTAATTTGTGAATAGTCCAGCTGATGTTCCAGTGGAACCATCGCCAGTGAGTGAGCGTCACATGTGCTGCCTCCTACCATCAGCTGAACCACGCTGAGTGTTTCTAGGACTGCAAACCTGTCTAAAGAGGACGATTTTCTGCTGAGAGCTGCAGTCTGGACAGCTGTGGAAAACATCCCAACCTGATTCTCCTGAATCTCTCAAGTTCACGGCTCCAGAGATACAGTACCAGTCACAAGTGTGTCCAGATTTTTGACTGGTACTGTAGAGTGAGAGGAAATGAAAGCAGAACGATGACTGTGAGGAAATTACCTTTGATTATTACTGATGCCACAATGATGATGAACAGCGTGTGAGTACTAAACAGAGCCAGGCGGACAGCTGTCAGTTTGTCCAGTTTAGCTCCTGTAAAGAAGATTGGACATTTTTGAGACTGGATATTGAAATTTGAGGCACGACTATCTAACATAAAACACAAACTTGTCTGCCATTTTGAATTCATGACAATCATGGTGGCAAAGTAGAATCATGAATAAGGTCCAAGTTTCCAGGCTTAGAGATCAGATGACAATCCGGGAATCAGCAGTTATGAGGTATTCTCCGACTGGTTGTGAGTATTTGCTGGAGGTTGATGGCAGTCACTGGGAAAATGTTTGCTAAAGCCCTGGTCACACAGGCCTACAGAGCACAATTTTTCAAGTGCATTTTGTCATCTTGTCTCCTAAGTATTGATAACGAAAACTGATTATTTTTTTTGACTCACTGTCATCCACAGGTGTAGCTGGAATATCTCTCATAGAGGACTCTGATAATCTCTGGTGGAACTTCTCTTCCACTATAAGTGAAAGACTTTGGTGGTTTGAGGTGAAGAAATACAGACTGGTACAATTCTAACACTAAAAGAAAGCAGATTCAAATGGTCTGTTCCTGACCTCAAAATCCCCAGCTCAAGGCTCAGCTCCACCCAACACCTGCATGGCCTCCTGGAACATTCTGCTGAAATGAGCAGTCTCTCGATGTTTGGCTATGCAAATTTTACATTCTTTACTTCACAACTTTACTCAGTTTTTACATTCAAAGGCTTAAAGATAGTTTTTTTAAAAAGATGCCAAAGCTATGTTTGTTAGTGATGGGATAGGTTTCAGAATCAGAATCAGAAAAACTTTAATCATCCCCGAAGGGCAATTGATTCATTCCAACAAGGCAAGCAGTGCATGTCCAGTGAAAAAAAAATAGACATAAATTAAAACCCCAAAATACAGCAGTCTCTCTCCTTTCATCTTAAACGCTGTTCTGTCATAAAGCATCTCTCGTGGCGGTTTACATCTGTCCTTTACATCACTGCCATTTTTGTGGCTGTAGTTAGCAAATATCTCTGAAAGCAGAATTAACTCCGCTTGATTACGAGCCACAGAAATCTGCATGGGGTAGGTGTTCTTATGGACATGTATCTGCCCCGTTACCAAATGCTCAAGCTTGTCAAGCTTAGAGGCCAGAAGCTTTTTCTGGTTGTCTGCACATGAACATCATGGATAAAGCTCTGATGGGAGAGCCAGTACTATCACTGGCTCTCTGAGATGAAAGTGAGCTAAACCTTAAGCATTTGGAACAATAATAGTGATCCATATAACACTAATGGGGTACAGTTTGCTGCAGAATAAGTACTTGCCAATCATTCAGTAGTGAAGCGCATTCATGGTGCTTTATTGCTCCTTTTGCTAAAGGAATAGTTAAAAAAAATCCTACTTCACTCAACTGTCAGCTAATATTAAATAGTTAGATGATAACTATAAAAGTAATAATATTTTTGGATTATTCAGCTAGGAAGGAGAGCAGAAAGGTGAATACATTAAGGCAGAGTGCAGCAAGATGCTGTCAGAATGGGAAGTTTTGATCTGGTCCAATTTAACTTGTTAAAGTCTGGAAGAATTATTTTGTTTGCTTGCTTATTTGTTTGGGTAGCATACTTTGCTTAAATGCATAAAATGCTTGCCTTTCTGTACAAGTTACAGCATGCCACTGATGTCTATTTTCACCTCATACCACTTTATTTTATTCAGTATCACACAGCATCATGAGACAGGAAATTGACACTAAGCCTCTGCACTGCAGACATTAAAGTGATTTATTTTTTTTATGAGCTGAAATAGTAGCTGTTGTTTGTAGATGGTCAAAAGAAAACGAGGGATATGTCACTCTAAGCAGAATTATTAGCCCTCCGAGTCAAAATGACTCTAAACATTTTTTGCAGTGAATATTAGTTTGAAAAAAAAAACAGCCTGTGAAGATCTGCTTATTGAGTTAACAGCAGCTTAAACATCCTTCACTGGGCAGCATATATGCAAAGAAGGAGCAACAAGCAGCAGAGGACAGTAACAGTAAAACTGCTTTAAAGACTTTAACATCATGCAGCTGTTTGGCAGAGAGGAAAATCTGAGAGTGAAAGCTGATCAAACCGACCTTCCTCTGCCTCCACCTGCAGGCTGTACGGCTCAGAGAGCTTATCGTTGTTGGTCTGCAGAGCACAGGTGTAGTTCCCAGAATCCTCTGCAGTCAGAGGGCTGAGGTGGAGGGAGGGGCCAGACTCTGAGAGGGCGTGGCCATCTCTGAACCAGGTGACCTCCAGCTGGTG
>VUQK01038693.1:0-27776 GCA_015106715.1 Bujurquina vittata | reverse complement strand
TATGCACACACACACACACACACACACACACACACACACACACACATCAAATGTCAGTCAAACTACCATGCAAGGAACTGGCTTGCTTTCTGGGGAAACTTGGGAATCAATGTCTTGACTAATGTGGGGGAGCTGGGGCTCAAACTGCAAACCCTGTGATTAGATGACAACTGGTTCTGTCACCTGAGCCACTAAATAATTGACAGTCCACTATTTTTGACACAAGTCTTTTGAAATAATAACGGTAACTGAGTCAATTAAGCATTTAAAATTCTTTGTTTTTTTGTTTTGCCAAAGCATCTTTATTGACAGTACAGAGTGGCAGGAAACAGGGAGGAGAGATGGGAGAAAGACACCTAGCAAAGAGCAAAGGTCAGGACAGGAAGCTGCACTGCCTGCTTTTTGCCTCGCAGCATACAAGATCACCTGCTCTACCACTGAGCCATCCATCTATCTATCTATCTATCTATCTATCTATCTATCTATCTATCTATCTATCTATCTATCTATCTATCTATCTATCTCACAAACACCGTGTTCAAACATAAAGATGTCCATAAGTGCACGTGGCACCAGGACACCCTAGGCCACAGGTCGATGATCGATTTTGTAATCATGCCATCAGATCTGCAGCCGTATGTTCTGGATACTCGGGTGACGAGAGGAGCTGAGCTGAGTCAACTGATGACCACCTGGTGGTGAGTTGGATCAGGTGTGAAGGAGGATGCTGGACAGCCCCTGTGCACCTAAACACATTGCGAGGGTGCGCTGGGAACGCCTGGCAGAGACTCCAGTCCACGGGATCTTCAACTCCCAGCTCCAACAGAACTTTGACAGTATTCCAATGAAGGCTGAGGACAATGAGTCCAAACGGACCATGTTCCGCACCTCCATTGTTAAGGCTGCTGCTCAGAGCTGTGTTTGCAAGGTGACTGGTGCCTGTCGTGGTGGTAATCCCCTAACCAGATGGTCTCCGGAGGTGAAGGGAGCCATCAATCTGAAGAAGGAGTCCTATCGGGCTGTTAGCCTGTGGGACTCCGGAGGCAGGTGGCGGGTACCGGCAGGCCAAACAGAACACGACTCGAGCTGTGGCTGAAGTTAAAACTCGGGCTTGGGAGGAGTTCAGTGAGGCCATCAAAAAAGACTTTTGAACGGCCTTAAAGTGAGTTTGTAAAACTGTCAGGCAACTCAGGAGGGGAAAGCACTGTTCTAGAAAAGAGAAGGAAGGACACGCAATTCCAAGGAAAAATTGAAGGCTGGGTGCTGGACCAAAAAAAATAATGGAAATACAGAAAAAGAGGTCCACACACCAGCAAGGCCCCAGAATAATAACATTATTAATCAAAACCTTAAGAGTGAGTTACGTAAATGTCTGAGGAAGGGCTGCTGACTTCAACTGAGGTTATAGTCAGGCAGTGGAAGGAATACATCGAGGGCCTCCTCAATCCCATTTACACGCCTTCTGTAGTGGAAGCAGAGTCTAGGGATGAGGAGGGTGACTCGCTCATCACTGGGGGTGAGGTCACAAAGGCGGTTAAACAACTCCTTGGTGGCAGGACCCCTGGGTAGGATGAGATTCACCCTGAGTTCCTAAAGGCTCTGGATGCTGTAGGGCTGTCTTGGTTGACTCGTCTCTGCAACACTGCTTGGAGATCTGGGGCAGTGCCGCTGGATTGGCAGACCAGAGTGGCATTCCCCATTTTTAAGAACAGAGACCGGAGGGTGTGCTCCAAATATTGTGGATCACACTCCTCAGCCTCCTCGGTAAGGTCTATGCCAGTGTGCTGGAAAGGAGGGTCCTTCCGATAGTTGCACCTCAAATTCAAGAGGAACAATGCGTTTTTTTGCAGGAATATAGAGTTTCTGGCCCGGTGCTGAAGGTCATTGAGTGCCTGTCTAACTGCAGCAAGTATGTATTGCTGGCAATAAGTCAGACTTGTTTACTGTGGGTTTTGTACTTCGACAGGGCTGCCCTTTGCCACCGATTTTGTTCATAATTTTTATGGACAGAATTTTTAGGTTTAGCCAAGTGCACGGCTGCACCAGTCTGTGGTAAAGAGGGAGCTGAGCGTGAAGGCAAAGCTGTCGATTTACCAGTCAATCTACATTCCTACCCTCACCTATGGTCACTGGGTAATGACCAAAAAAAAATAAATAAGATTGCGCATACAAGCGGGAGAAATGAGCTTCTTCCAAAAGGTGGCTGGCCTCTTCCTTAGAGATAGGATGAGGAGTACGGCCATTCGAGGGGGGCTCAAAGTAGAGCCGCTGCTCCTACACATCATAAGGAGCCAGTTGAGGTGGTTCGGGCATCTGACTAAGATGCCTCCCAGGCGCCTCTTGGGTGAGGTGTTCATCCAGGGGGAGACCCAGGAGAGACCCAGGAGAGACCCAGGACACGCTGAAGAGATTATATCTCTCGGCTGGCCTGGGAACACCTTGGGGTCCTCCGGAATGAGCTGGAGGAGGTGGCTGGAGAGAGCGAGGTCTGGGCTTCTCTGCTTAGGCTGTTGCCCCTGTGACCCAGCCCCAGATAAGCGGAAGAAAATGGGTGGATGGAAATTATTTTTTAAAACTATGTTTATCACAAATTAAACTAATTAAATCAGCTATTGCTTAATATTTACATTTTATCTGAGACTCTTGAAATAGCATGTAGGAGTTATTTAAATGGGCCAAGAAGGTTTATACAGAGATCCCCACATTAATATTCAAACACACCCATTAGAAGTTTCTAAATTGAATTTGTTTTTGTTTTACCATGAATTTTTTTTTCATGTGTTATTTTTACTTCACAGAGCCCACAAGAGCTACATTTTTTATTGACATTGCGGTTGTGTAGGGGACAAACAACATTAAAAACACAATCAACCAACCAACCAATCAACCAACCAAAGAGAAAACACTTAAGTCTAATGCCTCATTCCTTTAAATAGACAGAAGAATCGAGACAGATTTGATGGCCTTTTCCTTTAGTTCTACCCAAGGAAAATGACTATTGTAGACACAGGTTGTTGACCAAAGGCAATCTGCCCATTGTGGCCAAATAGCCCACAGAGATGTAAACATTACATAGAAGAATGGTCTACTGATCGATCTCAGAGATTGCAAAGTGAAGGTCAATGGTTTGTCCAGCAGCCTATCAGAGAAGTGTGTGACCATTTCAGAGTGTGTGTCTGTCAGAGTGGGGGGTGCACGCGACTGGAGTGGGATGGAGGGGGACAATAGTGGTAAATTGAACCACCCAGTTTCCAAAAGGACTTAAAAGTGAATGCCACAAAGGATAAGCTTGATCTCTTCACTGCCACATGTGGGTACAACACACATACAGTAGAAGTGCGTACACATTCACACATACACAATGGTCACAATGGGCCACAGGTGTTGCTGGTGATATCTACCTTCCTAATCTCACTTCACAGATAGGTATGCGTCATTATGCGCCATGAAGTCCATGTGGTATTTAATGTTTGAAAAAGCATTTTGAACATAATCCTTTTATATCAGCCTAGAAAAACAACAGCTTTAGTCCTTTAGAATAAGCATAGAAATACGGAGGCCAGTTTTAACTGTTCTGTTTATTTTCACTCCACTTTTCTGCTTTTGCCTTCAGGGATATTCTTTCTTCCACCTAAGCACTGGAAACTTTAATCTAACATAGCAATTACAGTAGCGCTACCTTATGTTTAAGTTATTAAGGCATTATATGAATATGGGTACAGGCAAAGTCACTTCAAATTTGTGGGGAAATGAGCACCATTTGCATAACTCACTTGCCCGTGCTTTGCAATTATGCCCCCTGTTCCGACACATGCTGCATCGTTTTGCATGTAAATTCCATTCCACTGATAAGAGTACCTTATGAATATACAGTTAATTGGCAGCAAATTCCCCTGTTCAATTTTCAATCGTCCCACAATTACTGGAGGAATCATAATGGGTTATTTCCTCTAAGCTTGCTTGCGCTCCCTCTTTCTCTGCCAGTGACAGAGCAAGACAAATGCCAAAACAACGGTTCCTTGGGCAACATGTCTTAAATAGAAAAAAAGAAGAGAAAGGGGAAAAAAAGATAAAAGGGAGACGTGATCAAGAGGAAATTTGTGTCTTTTGCCTCCTGGTGCCACGCACACATGACTGAATCTGAGTGAGATTGCAGGCGACACGGTGTCTATGAGAGATCAAAGCAGTTCCTCGGTTTGCTTTGCATACCTCAAACACTATCAATAATGCATTTTCCTGCCCTACCTGTCGAGCACGAGGGTCAGAGTGCACACGCTCACACATGCACACATACAATGGCCTACAGCAGTGCCTGGCATTTAACTACAATGTCGGCCAAGCAGTTCAGGGGCAAAGATGGGCATGGGCTGACAGCTGCCTCGGGCTCGTGAAGGTTGCATAAGGTAGGTGAGAACTCTGGTTAAAAGGCATTTTAACAAAACACGGTTCAGTTACCAGTAAGCCATTTCACTGTGATCAACTGATTCGCTCAGGCATCTTGTTGCAAAAAAAAAAGAAGAAGAAGAAAGACAAAAATAAATTAAACTGCATGCAGAATACTTGTTGAGAGGAGCGCAGGGGTTCAGTGAAATAAAAACAATATTTTTTTTATGCTTAATTATCCATTGCAACTTTTGCTCTCAGTTTCCTGTGTGATCACAAAAACTGAAGAAGTACATAAATATTACAAATGGTAACTTTAGTTGGTTTATTGAATAACTAACCGCTCACTCATAATTGTTGTGACAATTAATTAGCCTTACACCACTGAATCCAGTGAGCTGCTCAGGGACAAAAAGTTATTCCTTACCAGAAAACATTTTCCACTAGATCAACATTTACTAACTTCTGAGTCATTTTATGATCCCATTAAGAATCGTTTGCTAAAAGGTTCTTTGTCAGCACAGATGCTTGATGATGGTGCAACTTATTAATCTACTAAGTCTATGACCTTTCCAGTATGGGACTGTGTCTAACGACTCAGCTTCCCTGTCATTTATGGCAAAATACTTGTCTGTGCAGTGAGCAATATTGAGAAGGCAAACTGCGATTACTGAATGTGTACAAATTATTTTAAAACACTGTGTAACAATTTGAAGTGGAGACTGTCTCACTTTTTTCTTTACTGGCAACAAATAAATGAAAAACAAAGGCACTTAATGGCCAAAATGAGAAATTTTGCAGAAAAAAAGTTGTAGGTGTAGCTGTTAAAGGTGTGCACAATTTTTCCTTTCACTACAGCTACTGTAAGTAGCAAATTGGCCATGAATATTGTACTCATTAAATGAGCTAACAGATACCTTGTCACTGAGTATGATTGAGTGTGAACGTTAGATAGAAAGCACACTGAAACAGAAATCAGTGCTTGTGTGTGTTTTAATGGGTAAATACAAACGTGTTGTATAAAATGCTTTGCGTGCTCAGCTAGAGCAGAAAAGCGCTTCATAATAACTTTCCAAGTACTGCAAAAGCTTTGGGCACCACGCGTGTTTTTGCAGCTGTAGGGAACAGTGAGTACTTTAAAAACTGAATAAATAAATAAAAATTAACAAGCATTAAACATTTCAAGATGCACACTATGATTTCAAGATATCAAAGAATATATCTTCTGTAATCTCCTGAAAACTACTTTGAATAAAACATAAATTTATTACTAGACTCTCACACAACTCAGTCTTGATAGTTCTGACTGTGGGGTGACCGATTCGCTCATTTTAAGCTCCATCTCCAGGCACCATGAGAAGCACTGAAGTGTCATGGACTCACTGTTGCGGCTCAAGTGTGTGGATGTGTATCACTGAAAGCCTGTAAATACACATTTGTTGTGTACCATACCACGCGTACATCTAAAATCACACACATATTAATTCTTATCTGAAGCAATATGTTACAAGCAGTACTCAAGCTTTTGGATTGAGCTTGCATTTGGCCCTTTTATCAGAGTCATCCCCACAGATACATACAACTATGGAGGCGAGTATTTGCAAAAGCAAGAGAAAATACTGCATAATAACCATTGAGGGTTCATGTACAACTTTGTGTCAGCAGTTGCTCATACAGTACGTACTTGGCACACGTGAGAAAATTGCTAACAGCTGTTAAACTGTTGTAGATGGGAAATACCTTGATCCCATCACAATTAGAGGCTCCTCTAATGTAATGATGAGGTCATAAAAAGTGATGAACCTGATAATGATTAGCCTAATTTGTTTCCTAAATTAGCAGAGTGAAGATATGCAGGCTAAGCAACAATAAAGGCAGGCATGGAAACCAAAGTGTGATCACAAAAGTCTGAAAGTACTGCGATAAGGTAGTATCTTGATGGAGAAATAGAAAAAGAAGAGTGCCAGTGCGATATTATCGCTATTTTTGGTGCTATTACTGGAAGGCACATATTTGAGTTTTCATTTCATTTGGGGAAAATAGAATGGAAATGGGTCTTTAACTTCAAAATAGAATATACGACCGTGACATTTAAACATTTTTTTACATTGTTTCTCATCATCAGGAATTTGTCACCTCACAGAGGATGCTTCAAACATGAGAAAGTTTGGTCCAGCTACCGGAGGTCCTGTCCTCTATCAATATTTACAAGGATTTCAATGTAATGTTTACTTCATAACTATTTACATGTACACTTAGTCATCATCAGCCTCATTAAACTGTACCACAGTTTGAATTAAATGTCTTATATCATCTAACATTGAATGCCACAGTGTCCACTACGAGTTCTAGCTTTCTGAAGGTCAGTCCAAATGTATTCTTAAAGCACTTCCGAGATAAAGTGGCAGCATAATATAAAAAGAACCGTGTAATAATTCCAAGCAGTCAGCCTGATGTGTCACTTTTCAGTCCAGTAGAAAGATCTGACCTTCCCTTCTGGAAAACCAATTCAGAAAGAAATGTAAACTGCCAAACTCTCTCATGATTTCATGAAAACTGTCAATCACTTCAGCCCATCGGAATATTAAATATAAATGTAATAACTTGTTTGAGGTGAAGGTGGGATAGTAAGAATATCGACTGGTCAATTAATCTAATCTACAAATCAGTAAATAAATGGATAAGGTTAAAAAACCAGAATAATTAAATTCTCAAAGTACTAACATTCCCATATATAACTACATATACTTACATTCACCAGCCACCTCATTTGTTGCACATTTCTAATTTAGGTTAGAGCTTTTGAGTTTATGACTGAATTCAAGCTTGGTATTATATCATTACAACAAGTCAGTTTGTGATTTTTTTTTCCACTCCTAGATATTGCACAATCAGATAATAGTTATATATCATTGTAATGGCATTATTATAAATGAAAACTTTAAACATTTAAACTTCTTTTTTTAAATGTTTTTATTGTAAACTGCAGGTGTTTCGGAACCTCAGCAACTCACCCATGAAGTGGCAGACCACAGTAAAATTACAGAGTGGGATCGGCAGGTGTTGAGGCACACGGTGCATGGAAGTCACCAACACTCTGATGACAGCAGGGTTCCAAACCTCATCTGGCATTAACGTTAGCATAAAAACTGTGTACAGGAGCTTCATGGCATGGGTTTCCATTGCTAAGCAGCTCTTGTGAGTGTAATGTGTAGGTGTGGTAGGTTTGAAGATAGGTCGTAAAATGGTTGTAGTGACATTGTATGTGATACCAGGACTTAGAAATAACTGGAGTCTATCTAGAGTTGTGACATCACTGAGCTCTGGGACTGAACAATCTATGAAAATGATGCATGTTTATACACTGGAGAAAAATACTCACATATTATGAGTTACAACTAAAAACTAGACAACACATTTAATTGGCTCGTACCAGCCACAATTCGATTTAGTTCTTGGGCCACACACACCTTCAAATTCAACCTTCATTTTGATGTCAGCTTCACAGATGTAAAGATTTGCATCTGCATTTTCTACAAGTGCGATCAAACAGTCTAACAACTGCCAGAATATTCAAAACTGCTTTTGTGGTAGTCTCTACTGCAGTAGTAATCACAAGGACCACATTTTGCCATTATGATAATGCCCCCACCACACGCATGCACACACATACACACACTGACACACAGATGCACACACGCAGCAGCCCATCCATATTAATGGGATCAACAGCATCTTCTCCTTTCCCCCACTAAGCTTTTGCCCTTTTCTCACATACAGCAAAGGACACAGACTTGTCATGCATGAGAACACACTCATGCATGCACACACACATATAAAGCATGCTAAATAATAGTGACAAAACTGCAACATTGTTGTTCTCCTTCTGCCCACTACATTTCATACACAAGCTGGAAGTGATAGCAACAAATGGCAGTAAAGGATGAAGAGTGCCCCCTGCTGTTACAGTGAGACTGAAGTTGGTCCACCTGGTCCTGGTCCTTTCACTATTCTGTCTCTCTATTAGTGGAGGCTTACTTGGAGGTGGAGGAAGGTCGATATCATACTGCTGTTGCTGAAGTAATAAAACCACAGGCAATCGAGACAGAGAAAGGGAGGCAGAGGAAGGCAGAGTAGGTGTGTGGATTCAGGCAATGGCCAGAAGGAGAAGTGAGGGTAGGAAAACTGTAAATGAAACACTATAAAAGAAAAAAGAAGTCTACAGGTAATTCCATCAAAGATGGGAATTCCTAGAGGAACTGAGAGACACGATGGACATCCTGGCAAGAGAAAGCTGATGTATAGAAAGGTGGAGAGGTGGATGATTTGGACAGGAGTAGGAGATCAGCAGAAGAAAAAAGTCTGAGTGCTAAGTCAGCTCCTTCCCAGCACAATACTGTACCTGACATCTAGGGTGCTATATGGGAAAGTTATCAAGTCATGATATATGAAATACGGAGACAGGTCAGATCACAAATAGTAAATATGGACCATGTGTTGCTCACTTTAATTAACATTAATTAAAACCAGTCTAGACATAGTGAGGATTACTGGCCAACTTTCCCACATTCTCTGCAACCTCATAGAGTTCACACTACTCCAGTGTCCACTTTCTTACCTGTTTTACTGTGTTTAAGCACATTAAGGATTGCTGCTCAATTTCATTGTACTTGACAGCAATAAAATCTATCTATCTATCTATCTATCTATAATACAGACTCATCAATCTGGAAAATGTTATAAGGCCATCTCCAAATAATTTGAAGTCCATCATTCTACAGTAAGAAAGATTATTCACATGTGGAAAACATTCATGACAGTTGCCAGTCTTCCCAGGAGGGCACATCCCAGTAAATTCATCACAAAATCAGTGTGCAATGCTCAAAGCAGGTACAAAAAAAAAACAAGAGTTGCATCTCAGATGCTACAGGCCTCAGTTAGCACATTAAATTTCAACGTTCATGACAGTACAAATAGAAAAAGAGTGAACAAGTATGGCTTGATTGAAAGGGTGAAAGCTTCTTCACTCTTGAAAGAACTTGGCAGCACGATTTAGGTTTGGTGAGTTGCATTTGAACAAACCACAGTGTCATTTGGACAGAGTTGCATTAGAAGTACACTGGCTTATGCACAGAGTCTGCACAGCAGAGTCCTTTGAAAGCTGTCTTTTTTCTTTTCCTGCTATGACAAATCAAGTGCTAAGACACGCCTTTCATTTTGATCACTGAATTTTTATATTTTGTATTTATTTATTTATTTATTTGCTTGCATATTTTCACGTTGTAAATGATATGAACTGAAAGAGAACCCCAACCACTAAAGTCCTGATGATCACAGGGAAGCGAGTACAACTGCCACAAAGTACATATGAAGAAAGCAGAGATTAGTAATATAAAACAGAAGGTTTGTGAGGTAGTACCACCTCAGGACAGTATGAGCAATATCTGTGCAACAGAAAGCCACAGTCCTGGAAGCACACACATATATAGTCTCAACTATCAAAGATCAATGAGACGGCTTGAAGAGTAGCCTGAAACCCTTGGTAATTGCAGGGGATCAAAGAGGTTGTCATCTTAGGTCTCCCCCTCTCCAGCTCCTTTCCTTTAGGCTGATGGATGACAGACTTCTTGGCTAGCCAATGGACAACAGTGCCATTGAGATTAATCCAACAATAAAAGGACCATTACTCCTCATTGGCATGACGAGAGGGTCATTCGTTATTGCAAATGCTTTTTCTTTCTTTCTTTTTTTCCCCTATGACTGTGTGCGACTGAGCTCCACAGTTAGGAGCCCTCCTTTCATATGTCACCATCTGGCACCAAAGAATGGATACTGAGAGAGAGCCGCTGCTGATAGGTGGAGAGGAGAAGCAGAGATAGAGAGAAGATTGACAGAATGGACGCCCAGAAGAGTGGAAATGCAGCAAATTACCCATGGTGAAGGAATTTTTGAAAATTGGGGAAACTAGTGTGAAAATGAGGGAGGAAAGGTTTTAAAGAAGAAAAAAAGAGATAAATAGCTAGCAGGCTAGTTGGCTGGTTGACAGGCGGCCCATAGAGTAGACACCTCAGTAGACTGTTCCTAAATGGCTGTCTGTCAGAACAGCAATGGCTGCCCTCTGTTTCACTCCTTAAATGAGCTCATTATGGTTTAGGCCATTAAAGAGTGGACTCTCTGTTTGCAGGAAACTGAGATGTCATTAGACACAGTGAGGCTGGAAAGAGAGAGGCAGAATGATGGGAAAAATGAAAAAAAAATGGACCCACAGAAGGGTAAGAGTGGCATAAACAGAGACAGGATGACTGAGCAAGGAGGAAAAGGTAACCAAAATAAGACCAAAAGGAAAAATGTGATGAAGAAAAGTGATGGATGAAAGGGGAGAGAGCTTGAGAAAAAAGAGAACTCAGTCCATAAAAAAGTAGCACTATGTGTGTGTGTGTGTGTGTGTGTGTGTGCGTGTGTGTAAACCAAACGTTGTCAAAAAGCCAATCTTAAGGAAGGGAAATATCTGTTAAACACAGTGGAGGCTCTGTCATGGTTTGGAGCTGCCTTTTAGCTGGCAGTGTTGGGCATCTTGCCAAAACTGATGGAAATATGAATGCAGAAAAATACTGTCAGATTTTGATCCACCAAGCAATACCATCCTGAACACATCTGATTGGCAACAGCTTCATTTTCCGGCAACACGATGATCTCAAACACACTGCCAATTTTATAAAAGCGTACCTGAATAAAAAAAACACACACAATAAAACACTATCAGAGAAAACTACTCCTGAAATTTACAACATTATAAGAAAGCTTGACAAAGAGAGTTCAGGCTGTGGTGAAAAATAAATGTGGTCATGCCAAATATTGACTTTTAATCTCGTTGGAAGGCATTGTCTTGACTGGTGTGCTGGTGTATCACAACACAGCAATGTTCAGTGCATTCCCAAGAGTTTTAAAATATCTACCTATATTACCTCATTACCTCAGCTTATTAGCCCTTTAATGTCACCATATTACCATTCATAATCTTAATACTGCACAGCTAGTAGTTCATATATTATTACCAAAACATTACTATACTTTGAGTCTGTTCACCATTCTTACATTTTCCTTCTGTTCTCTTATTACCCTGTTATATAAGTTCCATGTTAATATCACACAAATATACCACTGTTAAGTTATTAATTTGGTAATGTGATGGAAATTTTGAAGGTTGTGGTCTTCTCTGTGTCAGGCTGACCTTACTGAATGGAAGGCTTCATACTGTCAAATTTGGTCTCCATGTAATCTTTCAGATGTACCACATGTTGTTATCTTTTGCACACAATGTATTCTGTGACCATGGCAGATAGATAAGTTGTCTTTATAAAAAATCCCAGGGTTGCAATCCTTCTCTGTCAAATAGCATGCAGACTGCTACCATGCTGTCTGCATCGTTGTTTCACTTTGCAAAGGAAATAAAACTCACAAAGACAACCTCGATTTAGTCCCGATTCCCACAATAGTGACTATATGGTAATTTCTTTATTATTACCACAAATTATTACATCAAATTTTTTACCACACTATTACCATGGCCAATCAGTAATATAAAATACTCTCTGGATAAATTCACACTGTTCATTTTGTGTGAATATTAATATTGCCAGGCTGGGGGAGGCTAAATCTAGAGTGTTCAGTCTTCAGGTGACTTCAGCTATTATCTCATATGCAGGGAAGCACAACATAAAATATAGGAAAAAGCAAACCCAATCAGTTGACTGATATAATCTTAAGTTTCCAAATAATGTAGCAATAGAGCACACACAATTCCACAACCCAGCAGAAGTCTGTTCGCACTGGCCAAACTGACTTTAGACTTTGTAGACGTTGACAGTGCTGAGGTGGTACTACCTCACAAACCTTCTTTTTCCTATTGTCTATTTTTGGTGAGCCCATGCAAACTGTAGCCTCAGTTTCCTGTACTTAGCGAACTTTGCAGCAGAAGACCCAGCATGAGAGGAGAGTAAAGGGATACCTAATGATGTAGCCAGTAAGTCTGTCCATCACTACAGACTCTAGGTTTTTAATAAAAAGGCCTACAATGTCATATGCCTACTTCTAGTAAGGCACCCATGGTCATATTAGAAAGTCAGGACAAATGAAAAACTTGTATATAGTTTTTAAAAATATCTATCAGGAGACATATTCAAAGGATTTGGAGTCAAATACTGTCCCCTTTTCTCTTGAGAGCATTACTTACTGGCACAGTCGGCACTAAGCTGTTTGCAGATTCCAAATTTATGCTAGCCACAGTACAGGGCACAAGTGCCTATAGTTATGATTCTTTGATGTAAGAGTTTTGTGGCTTGAGGAAACGTCTCTCAATTTTCATCCACAGAGCATATATTTGCATTATAATATATCCCTACATTTAACAAGATTTTGGGAGACCAGGATTTGCACTTGCAAGCTCCTGGCTCTTTACCCCTTAAATTTACACACTGAATTTGTGCAGATAAACCACTGCAAAAAAAAAAAGCATGCAAACAAACAAACCTTTATGTGTGGTTAGACTGTGAGCAAACGAAATGTCAGATTGGCAGATGCCCCATCTCTGAATCTGACTCCTTTGATTTTCAACTGTTTACCCCATCTCCTAAATACAAAACATTCCCACATCAATTATAATTCAGCCAAATGTCAACTGCAGGTCAAATGTGTAATCAGATTGATTATGAGTCTGTGGGTGTTTAACAGACACGCTGTTCTTGTTTAACAAGCCAAAGAGACAACTATTTAAAATATTTTGAGACAGGATTGAACTTTCACTGATCACTGATTCACTATGTCTTTTTTAATTGAGTCATACTACTTAAACATTTCCTTATCTAAACAGCTTCTCACTTAAAAAATGGATATGAGATGTAAAAGAAAAATATGACCATGGGTTAGTCCATATCTTATAATATGTAACACTTCCTCAACCACTTGATTAGAATGAAATGAAATAATTGGATGAAATGTGACTTCTTGTAATGCGAATCAAACCTTTATTGCATAACCTCGTCCATGAACATGAAGTGTGTCTGCGGCATATCAAAGAGATTTGGTCCGTGCTATTTCACAGCACCATCACACCCCCCTTCTTTTATTAATGCTCTGATTGAGACACCCCTAGTTGGAGAAAATACATTTTATGCATTTAAATGACATAATTTGTGGTCTTAAAATGAGTATTACAACATGAGTATTACAATGAGTATTACAACAACTTATTTGGGCACAACAAACACAACCCCCAAAAAACTTTCAATTTGACCTTGCTTTCATTCTGCTCGCAGCCAGCGTTACACAGAGCACTGCCCATATGTCTGTCAACAACAATTTGTATCTGCTGATAATAATTTATCTGCCACTGTCAAACTAGAGGCACTGGACTGATAAAAAAAAAAAAAGCGTTGGATATCTACTAGTAAAATCTCATCTCTGTGGGACTCATAATTAGCCACTGTTCAGTGAAGCAGGAAGGTTCTCTCTGTCTCTCTCTTCTCTGCTGCTGCCATTTCACTACAGCAAAACTTCAAATGAGCACCGAAACTCCACTCTGCTTTGGCATATGTGTGCACAGCAGCAGCATATTCTCACAGCTCCACCCTCATTTCCCCACACTTCATGCTGTTTTTAAAGAAACTGACTCACAGTGGGAGCCACAGGAAAGAAAAGGGAGGATCATTAAGGACAGAATCTGAAATTTGATCACACAGTGTTGAGCTCTAATTATTTATTTTTTTTAGCTGTTCTTATGTTTGTACCACTTCTGAATGTTGGAGTCACGATACATAAAAACCAATGGCAAAGGCCACATCATCTCTATAGACAAATGACACATTTTAGCAACAGTTTTGCCTGGAGTCCCCGAGGACATAACTCCAGTCTGCTCCCCAAACATCTGCTGAACCCCCACTGTTTAGTAGATCAAGATCTATGGGCTCTTATAGGCAGTGCTGCTAGGACAATGTGACTTTATGGGCCACAGGGGTGGTAGTGGCTCTGCTGCAAGTGCACTTTGTCACTAACAGTTTTTCCTGAGAGAGGTCATGTGTACAGACAAAGGATTTTTATCTCAGCCCTGTATCTGAGACATTTGAGTGTTATTTTCCCTCAATATACATTACTGTGCAAAAATCCTGAGACACCCCTCATCTCTAGGAGAATGGGAAACCTTCTGATTTATTAAAAAAATGTAAACATAGATGGACATGCAGTAGATACTGCACAGAGATTGTACAACTTCAGTGAGCTTAAAAGTCAGTATTTGGTATGACCACTTTTGTTCTGCAACACCGTCTGAACTCCCTGAGGCAAGCTTTCTTTTTAGTTAATTAGCATTCAGGAATAGCTCCTCAAACTTCCTGAAGGACATTCCAAAGCTCTTCTCTGGATCATGCTTGCTATTTGCTCTGTTCCCTCGGAAGATGACACCACACTGTTTCCATAATGTTGAGGTCCAGGCTCTGGGGAGGCCAATCCATGACTGATAGTGCTGTGTGTTTTTCTATTCACTTATGCTTGTTTGGGATCAGATGCCTTCCACATGATATTGAATGGTGGCTCAAAATCCAACAGTACTTTTCTGCATTCATAGTTCCATCAGTTTTGACAAGATCTCCAACAGCACTGGTTGAAAAAAAACAAACATGACAAAGCTCCATTGTGTTTTGCAAATGACTATAGTGCTGTTGTACTCTCCTGATGCTGATCCTGTTTTGGAAAAAAAAAATAAAATTTGGATTCCTCACTACATAGGACCGGATTTTCAGTCCTGTTCTTGTGTAATGTGGCATGCCTCTGCCTTTTCTCCCTGTTTCCCTTCCTTAAGAATGGCTTCTCGACAGCCACCCTTCTATTAAGAAACTTTCTGATTAGATTTCACTGAACAGTCGATAGATTAACTGAAGGATCAGATGCATCTCTCAGGCTTGGATTTTTGGTGCTGGATTTTTTCCTATTCCTATTTTCCCCATAATTTTGTGATGCAAATCTATTGTATGCTTGTCAATCTTTGGAATTTTCATAGATTCAACTAAAGAAAAACCCCCAAACACTTTTGCAGAGTACTGCACACTAAGTCTGCTCTTCTAAATCAATGGACTGTTTAAAACACCCTAGTCACCTCTTGCCCTCACTAAACAATGCCTTCAGATCATGCTTGCCTGACTTCTTGCATAGCAGGTAGATACTGTAGAAGTTTACATAAAAAGAGAAAAACAAAAACTTAACAGCATTTATAAAGCAGTAGTTTAAACCATGGTTTACATGACAAATGACTGTATGATGGGTGAATTTATTTATAACTCACAAATTTGGGTTTGGCCAAGGTTTAAAATTAGGAGTGTGGCCACAGACTCAATCTATCAGGCCTCAGCACAATTTATTCAAGTCACTGAACTAGACAGTTTGTCACTGTTTGTGGTGTTGTGGCCTTTTGGAGCTCTTTTAGCTGGTTTATCTGAGAAATAATTCAGTATAATTTTTCTTATATTTCTACTATATTATTAGTATGTTACTCACCACTGATTAGTGGATAGCTTTGCCCTGTGCATTGCATTAAAGACAAAATGCAAAAGGTATGGCTTCAAAGTCCAGATACCAATGTCACATATCATTTTGGCTAGGCCATCTTTTATATACAGTTTATGTCTGTAACCGTATTAGATTAGAATATTTCTTGAAACTGCTTCCTATCTATTAGTGGTCAAAATCTAATTCTTAACTTACAATATTTGGGGGTACAACAAAAAAAACCCCAAAAAAACACCATAAACCAAAAAGTTATGCAGTGTAACTTTATTGCTAACTGTTGCCAAAACTGTATATCTTTGCTATTTGTGTCTGCTGAGATTTTTGTTTTATGGTCCTAAAGCTGAAAGGGTTATGGTTGTACTACACTACTGTTTTCAGAGACATGCTATGACAGATGATCATATTTCACCTTGGAGAAAAAAGAATACACAATTCAGTATTGATCTTTTCGCTTACGGTTGTGTAAAAAAGTTCCCATACAGCAGGTAACTTTATGAAGTTTAATCCAACATATTGTTTGTTTTCCCTTGTGATCCCTCGGGGAGGTAACCACAGACCTAAGAGCCCCCTCTCTTTATGTCTTTTACAGTCTCCCGTGTCTCCTTGCTGTATCTTTCCCTTTTGTCTTTTTTTTTTTTAGTTTCTCTTTTTGTATCACTCACTAACTTTCTCCACACTCTCCAACCTTGTGTCCACTCTTAAAATACTGGGTCCTAGTAACTTCTTTTTCCTACAGAAGTTCATAAAATCTTTTGTTGTTGTTGTTAATTAAGAAAACAACTATAAACTTACTAAGCAGAGTTTTGGTGGTTGGCTTAAAACCCACTTTCTGTCCAGTGAGCCACTGTGGTAGTGTGCTCATATTTAATCATTTGTAGTTTTAACAGGCATTATATTGAAATATGGATTTTTAACAGCTTGCTGCTTAGTGACAAGGATGGACTGTTTCTTAAAGGATTCCACCAATTTTACACGTTGAAATATGAACTGACAAAATTTTTTTGATAATGGCAGATTCTGTGTGGAGTTTGCATGTTCTCCATGCTTGTGTGAGCACTCTCTGCTTTCCTCCCACAGCCCAAAAACATGCAGGTTAGGTTAATTGGAGTTTCTAAATTGACTGTAGGTGTTAGTCCTGTGATAGACTGACAAACTATCTAAGTCGTACCCATCCTCGGGAGGGCTGGCTGGCTGGCTGGCTGGGTGGGTGTATGGATGGATGTCAAAAATTCAGTAACATGCACAGGTACAACTGTTAGGTCTCACCCTGAACTGAACTAACAAGCTAAAGCTCTTTCAAAGTATTCTTCATATCAGTAAGTGCTCTTGTATAAACAAAATCCCTTACTCTAAGCAGTCACAGCAGTGCCTTTGGCTTCAATTGATAAATTTAAGAAGGTCCTCTATCAAAATCAGGTTCGGACCTACCAGTTGCACCTTCAGTGATGATGGAAGGTGGGCCTGCATACAGACATCTGTTGCATCAGTACTAGTTGTAACCATTCAAATATATTTTATTTTAAAGTAATGGGGACCACGGCATAAGCCAATGATAATCATTAATGACTTGAGGCTTACATGTATGTCTTCACGTATGAGAAAGAAATAAAGGAATGTGCTGGGTTGGAAAACAGTGATCTTACTAAACCTCTGTAGTACATTCCTGCTCGAAGCCTGAGGCTACATCAACCACTGCTTGCATGTAAATGCCAAAGGAGGAAAAATGAGTACAACAAAACATGTATGTCTTTTTTTCAACCTTGATCATCACTTTTAAAACTATCATGTGTCAGGCAGTGTTACAGAACGGTGCTAAAACTGTCATCATTTGAGATGATGGACCTTACCTCTTGTTTTTATACTTTTGCAAGCATTAAAAGGCTAGGCTTGGTCCGAGTCCTCTCGTTCAGCAGTGTCTCTCTGTGTCGTTGCTACAATCTCTGTGGATTTCTGTGCATTTAGCAAGATGTGATAAATTAAAATTAAAAAAAAATGATAAACCTAGTGCAATAAAACAATGATTTCTATTTAAGTCATCACTGGAGATATCCCCTTTATTTATCACACGGATAAAAAAAACTTCAAAAAGTGGCACAATGTACAATATGATTCACATCTATTGTTCCTGACTGGGAGACAAGGGGTCTACAAGAGAACCGTTTTCCCATTGTTTGCTGGAAATGTGTTATCCTGGCCATAGCAGCAGGGTGCTTTGTTTCATCTACACCTTTTCACTTTTTCCTCTTTTTACCATTGCCATTCTCATTTTTCACACATACACACAAACAGGGGCTGTGTCACCTTTCAGCCTACATCCCTTTCTGTTACCTTGGTCTCTCTCTCTCTCTCTTTTTATTCTCACATTACTTTTCTTGGTCTCTTTTATTGCCCCTCATTCTTTTCCTGTTGCTTTCTTCATTGCTGCCATCATCCATGTACTCATACTCTATGTTCTTTAATTTCCTGTGCATGAAAGATTCATCTGACTGCTTAAATAATAAATAAGGAAGCACAGCTGAAAAGTAGAGAAGGCACCCCTGGATTACAGCAGCAAGAATCCAAAAGACAAGAGAGAGTAATACCCCTGCCCCATCTGTCTTCTCTTCCCTCCACTTTCCCCTCTTTTAATTTCTCTTATTTTGTCACTCTCGTTCTTCTAAGCTGTCCCAAAGCATCCAGACTGAGACCTCCTGAATACAGGCAAGCTGCACGATCACTACAAAGAGCAGCCGCCAAAGTACACTCATTGAATAAGTATACTTTGGATAACTATAATCATTCAGTGACTCACTTAGTCAGACACTCATAATGCTGTCTAGTGTCCTCACAGCTACAGAAAAACCACAGTGCGATAGTCACATCGCCTCATTTTTTTATAAGTGGACAAAAACAAATTCTAATGTTCTTCTTTGCCCAAAAAAAAACATTTTGGTCTTTCATTCAGGAAAGTATTCTGTTGAGCACTTCATCCTCACACAATCGTCCCATCCCGTTCACTTCCCTAACCCTGTTTCACCTAGTACGAACCAGAAAATACAGCCATCATATTCAGTCTCCTGCAGTTCTTCATGCCAGCATGAACTGAATAAGGATGTGTTGCTGTACAATACCCCTTAAGACTGACATTGTCTCTGTCCCTGAAAACAACCTCATCCTACATGCTCTCCGTAAGTCTCCTCTGTCCTGCCCCTTTGCTCTTTCTGAGAATATACTGTATAGTACTGTATATATAGAATATA
The DNA here is from genome assembly GCA_015106715.1 of Bujurquina vittata. Classification (NCBI taxonomy): domain Eukaryota; kingdom Metazoa; phylum Chordata; class Actinopteri; order Cichliformes; family Cichlidae; genus Bujurquina; species Bujurquina vittata. The sequence goes on along the minus strand of VUQK01038693.1, from coordinate 8,598 downwards.
TATAGTTTCTTTGACAGACTGGAAAACCTGTCCAGGGTGTACTCTGCCTCTTGCAATATAGCCAATAGACTCCAGCCCTAAGTGGATGAAAATAGGTGGATGAGTTCTTTTTTCGCTACTTGTGTTTTGTACACACATTACGTTGTTCTACTTCAGAAAATTAAAAATATTCCACGTCCTCTGTCTCTCTTTTGGTTAAAATCTTTTTTAAAGGTGTTTTTGTTCAAGTAATTTACCCTGAAAACAGTGTTTAAGCATTCAATGACCTTCACACTCTGTTGATCAAGAGAGGCATGAAAACCCTGGGTGTTTGTGGTCTTAAAATGACCCCAGTTGTTTTTTACAGCTATACCAAATGATATATCAATAGATTTCTGTAGTCACAATTTACTACTACATATTGATTCAAGTCCACTTTTTTCTTTCTTAAATATTGACTTTAGCTTTCACTTTGAGTCTTGAGTGTCCCAGCTGTGACGTGTTTAAAGAAGCACACAGTTTCCAGTTCTTCCTTCTTCCTCTTCACTGCACAGTTTGTCATTAAAATGGAATGCTTGAGGAAACTATGATATTTGATTGTATGTAAATTAGGGTTGTGCTGCTCATTATACAATAGACCTATATTAGGAGAACCATCACTAGGAAGGTGCCCCAGAAATGCAAAGGGTAAAAGCAGCTCAGAAATGCATTTGATGCGCTACATGCCCCATGATCATCCCATCAACTTTGCACGATGTTGCGAGGAAGGGAGAAAGAAATATTATTAAGCGATTTCATTGACATGCAATATGGGATTTGTGGGAAGAGCGACACTTCACCCATCTTCATTAGATCAGGGAGAAGATGGTGAAGTAAAACATACCTCTATTTATAACCATCACAGAGAAAGGACAGCAAGAAAATCCTTCTGTGACAGTGAGGCCCTAAGATTTGTCATGCCTCTTAGCTGGTTGTTGCCCACGAAAAGTGGCACAGAGAGTAAAAACATATTTTCAAGGTTTTGTCGCAGCCCATGTTATGGAAGTGTGGAGGAAAGTGACACACCATTCGAGCCACTGCCAGCCATTTTCTGTTGATGAGATGTTTCATGCTTCTTTAAGCACAGATTGCAAAATAAGAGTCACGTTGTGTCCTCCAGCACTGTGGGAAACGATTGCGGCCTTGTGGGCAAAGCTGTCTCAGAATATGGAATGAATGTGCCAGTGAAGCATACCACATTAAGATGCTGTGGACCAGGGCGTGCACTTATTCTGCTGTTGATAATGCCCTTTGGTAGAAAAAACTCACAAAGAACTTACCCTAGTGACAGCATAGTTAAAACACCCAGGGTCTGATTAATTTTCCACCAACAATACAAAAGTGCTCACCTCATAACTTTTTTATTCATTTTTGTATATAATTTGTTATATGTACCATGACACATGGTCATACTGGATTCCTCAGTACTACCGCTTTTTGGTGTAACTCCGATGGGGCACAGGGTGCACAGAAACTGAAGTGCCAGTTTGTACAGGTGAGGATGCAGATGTTTCTGATTATGCCAATATAATGGATTCTGGTGGCCTCAGACTCAGCTCAGATCGCTTCCTGTATTTTCTGCGGCTTTTCCAACTTGAATCACATAACGAGGCAGTCACATGATTTCAGAAAACAGGGCCTCGTTTGTATTCTGTCACATGAAAAAAAACACGGGCCTCAAATCAATCTTCATTTGCAAACATCCTCTTTGTTCAACCCAGGCCTCAGGCTTTAGTAAAAGATGTAGAATCACTACCCACGTCTTTCACTTGGGACTCACAGCCAGTACGACATGGTCAAGATGGAGCCAGTGGACACTATCACGGTGGAGTTTGGGAAGGAACTGGACATGCTGTACAGGACAGCCACCTGCATCAGTGAGGCCATCGACTTTCAGCTGGATTAACTGCCATGGTCACCATTATTAAAACGAATCCTCGGGTGCTCCAGTTACCTTTAATTTCAAGTATGTACACTCACCTGACTTCAATGAGGGAAAAGATAAGCCATCCCTGAGGACTATGTGTCCTGGCCAGCCCAGTCAAGTCAGTTTTGTGTGTATCAACAATATAAAAGTTTGCTTGTACTGTAATATGGTTGAATGGACTACTTCTGGGACTGATGATTTAGAGACTGAATTTTTCTCTCTACTATACCTGAGCCGCCTGCACCCATTCCTGTTCCCAGGGTGGCCAGGGTCCGGCCTGTTCCTGCTTCCTTTTTTCTTTCCGGGGTTGGTATGGCTACGACCCAGTCTCAGCATCAGTCACTTATGCGTCCTGCACTGCAAGAGTCAGCTACGCATCAAAGGCAGCCTGTAATCCGAGTCATCAGAGTCTTGCAAGTGACCTGCACCTCACGAGTCTTCAGAAGGTCCCCCTCTAGCTGAGCCAGAGGGTCCCGAGTATCCTTGGGAGTCCAAGGGCCCCACTCTGCATGAACCTGAACCCATGCTCAAAGGTCCCAAGCTGCCTGAACTTGAACCTGAGCCTGTGGGTCCCAGGCTACCTGAGTCTGAGCCTCCAGAGGGGTCCCATCACCACCGCCAGCACTGGCCTCCAGCCAAACCACCAGAGGTATGCAGTCACCTCCTCCAACACCAGCCTCTAGAGGGTCTTTGTCAGCATCATCAGCCCCAGCCAAGCCACCAGAGGTAATAACTCTGTAGACCACAAAGACTGACGGGTAGCGTGTGCATACAGCATACATGAAGAAATACATGAAGACCATGACGAGTGCAACACAAATTTTATCCCATTCAATCAACTCAGCAGCAATCAGCTTACCACTTTCTACTTAAAGTGACTATAATAGTGACGATAGCACAACAGGGACAAAGAAGAAAGGTCAGAGGGTGCCTTGACAAGTACAGGCACCTGCGGTGTAACTAAATAATCTAAAAGTAAACAAATTAGAATTTATTTATTTTGGGCTAAGTTAGATGAAAACAGAGCTCAATGGAGGGATTGGGGTCATAAGACTTGTAAAGGCACCTAAGCCGCCATTTCAGCGAGTGTGGGAAACACATGTGCTAGTCCCACACACACAAGGTTTCCTACCGCTTCTTTGAATGCCCAAAGTAGTTTGGAGCGAGCAATTTTGTTATGTTTTGGGTTCTAAGTGTTAATTAATGTTGAAGTAATATTGATAATTAAGGATGATAGTTATGAAAATTTGTTATGATAGCAGTGAGGGCATCATTTAACAGCTGTAATGGTTATACATGGTTGTACAATAAAACAGTTCCAGAATGTTCTTGCCTTTTTTATTTTCAAAAAATATATACTAAAAATCATTGTGGCTGTGAAGTTTTCATGTCTTGGGTACAACAGGACATGATATTGTTTGAGAGTGGAGGATTTTGTACAAAAATGAGTGCTGTAAAACCTAGGGAAAAATGCACCTGCTCTACTCTTTGAAACATTAAATATAAGGATTAATCATTTATTAATGTCAAGTAGGTTATTTATACATTACATTATACATAAGGAATGCTGAATAAATAAAACCAAGAGGACATCTGTTTCCATAGTGTAGGGGTTACCATATTCACCTAATAAGGTCCCTGGTTCACAACTAAGAGGAAACACAAAGTCAACTTTGTCCAGGGAGACCACAGGCTAGTGTACTAGCCCTGTTGGTCGCAAGCCCAGATAAACAACAGGATTGTAGCTAGCATAAAAATTGGTGCTAAACCAAATATGCAGGTCAATCTGCTGCACGAAACAACAGAGCAGCCAAAGATTTAAAGGCAAAGTTTTATGTCACTGAATTTTTGTTTTACTCAATACATAGCATTAAAACTAGAATTTAATTGTTAAAGTCGCAGATAGATTGTAATTATGTGAAAAGAAATCAAGATCTAGGTTTCCACCCTCACCTATGGTCATGAGCTCGGGGTAGTGACCAAAAGAACAAGATCGCAGATAGCAGAAATGAGCTTTCTCTAAAGGGTGGCTGGACTTTCCCTTATAGATAGGGTGAGGAGTGCAGCCATTCAGGAGGGGCTCAGAGTAGAACTGTTACTCCTCCACATTGAAAGGAGGCAATTGAGGTGGTTCGGGCATCTGACTAGGATACCTCCTAGTCACCTCTTGGGTGAGGTGTTCCAGGGATATCCTAACAGGAGGAGGTGCCGAGGCAGAGCCAGGCCATGCTGAAGAGATTACATCTCACAGCTGGCCTTGGAACGCCTTGGTGATAAGCTGGAGGAGGTGAAAGGGAGGTCTGGGTTTCTGTGCTTAGGCTGTTGCCCCTGCAACCTGGCCCTGGATAACAGGAAGAAAATGGATGGATGGATGGATGAAAAAATAAATCCCCTTGCCCCTGAAGACAAACATCGGTGTGACATTTCCTTAAAGATGAATTTAGCAGAGGTTCAATCAATGATACCGTGTCAGAAATTTCAGCTGTTGCCAAAATGCTGTGTTTAAGCTAGAAAGGGACCACAAATTCATTACAAAAGAAACTGTTGTACCATCTCGCATTTTCTTTTTGGTGTGTCCATCTTTGTAAAAGACAAAAATAGCACAAGCAGTTGTGACTTTAGTGTGGGATAAAATTTCATAATGACTAGGAAGTAGCAGAAATAGTAGAAGTGAGCAGTGCATTGTTTACAATACTTTTCCAAATATTTTTTATTTTCAGTCCCTTTCATAATTCATAATAATTTCATAATATTTTTATAAAATATTGAAATTAGTGAGAGCAAGCAAAACACAGTAATAGTATATGTAAATAACAGAATTCAGATCAAAATAACTAAGAATACAGGTAAATAATCCCCTCTTTTCATTTCTCCACTTGTAAGTCCTTGACTCTTTTCCTTGCGTCACAAACATCTTAGTAGAGTAGTGGTGGTAATAAGCATTTAACAAAATGAGATATCCCTGCTTTTGGAGCTGGTATTCATTTGAATCATCATTAGTTCAAAACATCATAGTGCATAGTTGAATCATCATCTGTCAGTTGTACAGATGCACTGTTTATGATCTTTGTCAGATCAAAAGGTAAAGGACAAAATGTCTGATTATGCGCAGATGATTATGTTAAATAACCCATTCATTTTAATACACGTCAATACATCTCTCTTTACTTCCTCTCTACGCATTTTAGGAATTGAGACATCGTTCAAGAGACAGAATGATCTCCAGGCCTCAATCAGATAGAGCATGAAGGCGAAAGGAGGCACATAAAGATGAGTTCTAGGTTCTTCATGAAACAGAAAATGGGAGATTGTTATTTAAGGATGTTGGTATAGTAAAGCATCTGTACTGTTGTTTTGACCTGTTTGTTCACTGACCTCTAGATGTTATAGTATGTGGGACACGTAGAAGAGTGTGTCAACAGGAGCAGAAAGTTGATTCAGTGCTGGTCATGTCGATACCCTCCCCTAGGTAATAGCTATACGAATCAGAGAATATGAGGGTGGGATGAAGGAGTGGGAAGGGGACAGGATGGAGAGAGGTAAGCTAGGCCATCGAGAAATAGATGGAGAGAAAGAGGGAACGAGAGAGGGGGATGGACAAAGCTGTCCATGTTGGAGCACTCAGGCCTCAATGCTATTTGATGAAGATGAAGTGAAGTGTTAAAAATCAATAATGTGCTCGATATGTCCTCAGAAAGGTTTGACCACTGGGATCCCCAACCAAGGGATTAATTTGAAATGCGGCTTGAATATATTGGAAGACTTTCCAAAGCTTCAGTCAATTTTAGTGCTGCTCTGGCAGCAACCAAGTGAAATGACTGATAAACCTGAACAAGATACAATCAAATCTGGTCTGAAAGCCTAAAACTGCAGAATAAAATGGCATTTTCATGGCATGAATGAAACAAAAAAAATTGCAGATCTTCAAAAAACTACAGCTATATGGCTGAACGCATATGACGGTGCATAGAACAACTATCTGTAACCATATGAGCAAAATTAAAATGAGGCCAAACCTTGAAATTAAAAGATTTAGTCAGGACCAAACAACAAAGTCAGCCACACATTCTTCTCTCTTAAATCAAACTTTATTTGTTTGATTGTTGTTGAAGTTGCTGAATAAATGGAACCTGTCATTACAGAATAATGACATAAGGATCTAGCTAATTCTCACAAGTGGTGTCTTTGATATTAAATTAATATTGCTATTGTCCCCCTGACAAATAGAATGTATCACGGAGAAATGCATCATCTACCAAAGTGCGATATATGGATTGGGGGATAGCCTTAAAATAAAGCTACTGGACTGCAGCCATGCAAAAAGGGTATTGATCTGAATAGAGGAGACTGAATATATCATAATTCCTGAGTCTAAAGGCTGTAATACAGTACATGGGACTCAAGCTTGGATAAACATTCCATGTTGTCTGTGAAGAATATCTCAGAAATCCTAAGACACTTTTGGCCTTCCAAGAATCAGGTACATCAATATCCATCCATTCATCCATCCATTCCTTGTGGAGATGAAACGGAGACAAAACACAAAAATGACTAATTAGACAAAGTTCTCCACTAGTGTGCATGAAAAATACAGAAGTTTTCATCACATTTGCTGTACACTGCATGTCATCAAATTAAAAATTATCTGAATGAACTTTAATGTCTGTGGTCGCCAGGAAATGAGAACTACATGTACAGTCATGTGAAAGACTCCTGTGAAAAGTAAGTACACTTTTACTGCTTCCATAAGAATCAAGGGGGTAAGTGTCAAGCCAGGTACTCCTAATTAAATGCACCTGATTAACTGAGTGTGACCACCTCATTAAAAGCAGAAGTTTTGGCAGTTTAGTGATCTGGAGTATTCATGTGTGCGTTAACACAATGCCACAATCTTCCTAGGAGAAGATGCCCCGGAAAATTCACCTCAAGGTCAGACCATGCAGTACCCAGAGAAATTAATAAAATTCTTGGCCAGGAGAGTCTGAGTGGTTCTCAGACCACTAAACACCGCTGGGGCTGCAGCTGAAAGAATAAAAACTAAAATTGTCTTGTGCAAATTTCGTTGAATGTAATACTTGATTATAACCCATCAGATTCTTCCATGTCTCAATGATGCAGTTGTGATAAATGTGTCGACTCACACAGCTTCCCTTCCTACCTTGAAATATGCTATACTTCATTAATATAGTAGCTACAGACTACAATTTCAGAGCGTAGTTACAACCAAGTCGAGTGTGTTGTTCGCCCCAGCAAGCGGCCAAGAGAGCACAGATGTGACACACAAAAGATGTGGTAACATTTTTGTTAATAATATTCCATACCATAAGGGTCACTAGTTATAATTATATTATTATTATACATTTTTTTAAGTCTTTGATTAAGTCTTTACGGAATTTTCTGTCAGGGCAATACACAAAACAATGAGTAGGTGGCAGCAGGGCATCAGGTAGCTGTATGAAACTCTGTTTTGTGCTGCTGTTAGCTCTCCCATCATTCCGCTATGAAAGATCAATGCAGCAACAGCCTAACATAATCTTGTCTACTCATTTCATCCTTCCTATCAGGATAATCATTTGTGTGGTCACATGCCTGGTACCTGCAACAGATTTATGGGGGCTTGTCTGGGATTGTGTATCCGTCTGCAACTTTGAGTGTTTTAGTGACCCCACCATTTGTGTTAAGTAGGCCGCACCATCCACCGCTATGACAGAAATGAGGACTCATGTGGTGGTGGACTGTGCACCTACAACAACTGGTGTACAAATAGTAAGACCACAGACACAAACTGCTCCCCTGATACAGGAACACTGACAGTCAACCGAACCTTTAATCTGCCACAGGACCTAACTATAGTTATATTACAGAAGTGTACATACAACTAATGGAACCGTTATCATAGGTCTCACCAACATGATTCTGTCAACAGACTACAGCAAGGTTATCCTGATGGAGTTCAGATCATTGCTGGTGACTTCAGTCAACCATGCTTAAAGACAGCCATCCCCAGATTTGTACAGTATGTGCACTTTTCCACCAAGGGAGGTAACACACTCGACTGAGTCTATTCCAATTTGAAGCATACTTACAGAGTCTCTCACTACACCTGAGAATGTCTGACTACCTCTCACTCATCCTCATCCCAGCCTACACTCCCTCAGGAGAAGAATCAAGCCAGCCAGAAAGAGGGTTAAAATGTGGCCAGAAGGGTCACTCTCTCAGTTGCAGGGCTGTTTCACTGCCACAGAGTGGAATGTCCTAGAAAACGAGGACCTACAGGACTATATATACACTATACTGTCATGCATGAAGTTCTATATCGACAATGTCATGGTCCTGCTGAGGGGTTAAAGACCTATGATCCTGTCTAGCTCTCCTAGAGCAACTGCCTGTCTTCTAATAATGTCCACTGTGCTCTTAAGACACAGCATTCCTTCTGGCAATCGCACGTATTGATGTGCCACCCTGTATAAGTTGGACTAACTGTGCAACTGCTGTGACGTCAAGGTATGGCCTCATGCTACCAGGAGTGACACTGACCTTTGAAAAACACAAAACTAGTGAAAAAAAAAAGTCAGAAAAGATGAGGGAAAATGTCAGTGGCCTCCACCTGTAAACCATTCCTGTTTTGGGGGTTGTCTTATTGTTGCTCCTCT
>VUQK01038692.1:0-20199 GCA_015106715.1 Bujurquina vittata | reverse complement strand
TCCTAAACTCTGGAATTCACTGCCATTATGCATTAAACAGGCCTCGTCATTGGCCAATTTTAAATCAGCTCTTAAGACCTATCTTTTTCATTTGGCCTTTGACTAGTATGAGCTGCTTGTTTTTAATTTTATTTATGTATTTATTTTTTAGGATTAACTAGGTATTTTATTGTTAGTTTTATTTGTTTTATCTGTGTAAATTTTATTTATTTTAATTACCTTTTAAATTTGATCTTCTCTTGTCCTGATGTTTTATGTACAGTACTTTGGTCAGTGGTTACTGTTTTTAAAGTGCTTTATAAATAAATTTGGCTTGGCTGGCTTTATGGTTCCTATTTGTCTGTGGGATTCCAAGGTATTTGTAGCTGTCCTCAATGTCTACAATGTTGCCTTCTGGTAGTGTAATCTCCTCAGTTCTGACTACTTTTCTTCTCTCAGTTACCATCCGACTACACTTCTCCAGTCCAAATGACATTCCGATATCATTGCTGTAGATCCTGGTGGTGTGGATCAGTGAATCAATATGTGGTTCACTCCTGGCGTACAACTTGATGTCATCCATGTAAAGGAGGTGGCTGATGGTTGCTCCATTCCGTAGTTGGTATCCGTGGCCAGTCTTGCTGATGATCAGGCTGAGGGGGTTCAGGCCTATGCAGAACAGCAGTTGGGACAGAGCGTCTCCTTGGTAAATCCCGCACTTGATGTTGACTTGAAGTTGGCCTCTAGTGTCATCCACCACATACCCATTGACTTCTTGATGAAGGTTCTTAGGGTCCTATTGATCTTGTAAAATTCTCGCTATTCCAGGATCCATGTATGCGGCATTGAGTCATAGACTTTCTTGTAATCAATCCAGGCGGTGCACAGGTTGGTCAGTCGGGTCTTACAGTCTCGAGTGACTGCTCTATCTACCAGTATGCTGGTGTTTTGCTCCCCTGGTCTCTCTGCCTATTCTTTTCTGGGTCTCGCTCATGTATTGTGCCACATGCCTACTCATCTTAGCTGCTATGATCCCTGACAGGAGTTTCCATGTTGTACAGAGGCATGTTATGGGTCAGTAGTTGGATGGGACTGGTTACTTCTGGGGGTCCATGGGGATCAGGACCGTCCCGCCTTTGATCAGCCCTTCTGGGTGTGTCTTAGCCTTTAGCAGCTGGTTCATTTGTGCTGCCAGGTGCTCATGGAGTGAAGTTAGCTTTTTTTAGCCAGTAGGCATGTATCATATCGGGGCGTGGTGCTGTCCAGCTCTTCATATGTGAGACCCTTTCCTGGATGTCTGCCACTGTGATGGTTACTGGACCCTGTTCAGGGAGGTTGCTGTGGTCTGCTCTTAGATCCACTAGCCACTGAGCATTGGTGTTGTGTGTTGCATCCTTTACCCATATGTTCTTCCAGTATTGCTCCGTCTCCAGCCTTAGAGGGGATGCTGTTCTCATATTGTTCCCCTGCCACTGAGAGTATGCCTTAGATGGTTTGGTAAAGAACATCTGGTTTATTCTCCTGGTTTCTATTTCTCTGGTATACCTCTTCAGGTGGTTAACCAAGGCTGTGAGTCTTTGCTTTAAGGCCTTAGGTACTGACAGCCTATTGTACTTCTTAGGTGCCCCTTTTTTCGCACCTTTCTGGACATAAATACACACACACAGACACACACACACAAAATAGAAAAATATGCATCATACTAACAGCATGATGAGCTCCACATAGATACACACTGTACATTGTGAGGATATTAATGTCAAGGTCAGCCTCCCCTCCTCCATTATTATGCTTCTGCTCCCCTGATGATGTGATTCACATTGAATTTACTCTATATCCTTCATCCTCCACATTCTGACAAAAACAGCTGCCCTTTCTCCATTAATGAGGTAATTAATAAAAGCGGCCCCCCCCCACACTTTTTTTTTTATAGGCTGAGATGGGGAGGAGAAGAAAATAAGAAGAAAGCAGGTCAAGCCTCGAGAGAGGGAAGCAAAGACAGAAGGAATAAAAGGTTCCGTGTAGCATCCCAGCTATAAACCAGCTGACATCAATGATGAACAAGAACTACAGCAGATACAGAGCAATATGTCAAGGTAAGTATGATAATCTGCAGCCTGAGGTGGCACACATCACTACTTACAACATGACGAAATACTGCAACAAATAAGAAACATTTTATATTAATAAATCCTAATGTTACAACTGATGAATAATTTCATCTTAAATGTCTTGGCCAAACAACAGTCCAGAGCCCAAATATATTTCATTTATTTTCATAACTAAACTCAATTTACTTAACCACTGGCAAGTCTGTTTGGGAACAGTGACACCTGTGTTTTTTCTAGGTGCAATTCACAGATGTCCCCGAAACGCATCACAGTCATTAAGTTACAGTTGAGCTGTTTTGAAAAGAGCACATCTATAAGGATACTTGTCCCTGTTCCAAGCTTTGGTTGAGCAGAACAGGAAGCTTTTTCAAGAACTGCTCATCTAAACTACACACGGGAATGACTGAAGTCATCCAAAGACAAAAAAAGAATAGAAAATTAAAAAGCATGTCCAGCCAGGGGCGGGGCTTCGCCTACTTTACATTACCCATCCTTCATGGTTTACACAGGGGTTGCCACAGGTTGCCACAGTCAGGACTGAGACACGGTTGCTAAAAACTTTACAAGATCGACTGACGTTAGTGATGTAGTAGGTGTAAAATATTGAATAAAATGTTGTGTTGCATGACTGGCTTTATTTTCACTCTTACATATAACGTTATGATGCAAATTTTCAAGTGGATTGCCGATATTTTCTCCAAGTGTATTTTGGGTAAAACTTCTATATTCAGTGAGGTTTATACTGCAGTCTTTTTATTTTTGACTCACCATTGAAACCTCTGAGCGCTCATTCTCAAGTTAAAACTCATTAAAAATCACTTGAGGAGCACAGTGGGACAGAAGAGACTGAGTGGACTTGCCATGTTGTCCATAGAGAATGAGAGAGCAAAGAAAATGGACATACAGAGCATCGTGGACTAGTTTGCAGAGCACAAGGCTCGTAGTATGCCCTTCAAATAATAGCGAGTAAGCCTAAAGTACTTCATACTGAAATTGTGTTTGTGAACATGTGGGCCGCTGTGCCAGCTTTATTAAACTTATTAGCTACTGAAACAGGCTCTGAGTCGAAAAAGATAAAGTAGGTGTCAAAATGATCTGATCGCTGTCCGTGGTGCTGAACTGCTTTGAATTTGTGTTGTTTTGTCATTAGTTACCATGCAGCCTAATGCTTTTGTTGTTCTCTTGAGGTGTTATATTTCAAGTCCATTTGATGGACTTCAAAATGACATAGTTGTTTTTAATGGTGCCGAAGCTTCCAAGCTGCGCTATTGCGGGCATGTGCATGTTGTAATATGATGTTATGATGAGCTTTATTATTTGGGTGTAAAGGGCTGCCCCCCAGCCCGGCTCTGATTTGTTCTGCTAGTGTGTCCAGCTTTTCTGTAAGAACCATTTTGAGTTTTCAGAGTCAAAGTTAGAATTTTTTGCCTAGCTCTCCTTTTTTTAACACTCCTTCAAAGGCAGAAGACCTAGTGCAAACTGAGGCCATGGCATTCAGCAGTTGTGGCATTCACCAGATAGGAAGCAGAACGTTAGACTATTATAACAGTTAGATTTTGCAGGATAGACCTAGGGGCTTAATATTTGAACCTATTGTGCATTAATTTCTGTCTTAGCTATGTAAAAGCAATGACGGCAGCTTTTGGGAGAGCTAACTGAGTAAACCCGAAGGTGTACTTTGAAAGTGATGTAAAAAGTAAAAGGATGAGAGAATCAAAAAAGGAGGGAAAATAGAAAGTAAGTAAGTTGCAAAAAAGTAAAAGGATGAGAGAACGAACAAAGAAGGTAAAGTAAAAATTAAGTTGCAAAAAAGGTAAAAAAGTACGAGAGGTAAAAAGGCAGAAAGTATAAGAAAAAAGATAAGGAAACTGGGAAAATAAGGAACGGTGAAAGAAAAAGAAAGAAAAGGTAACACAGTTACTTAATGTTGAATGTACCTGTATTTACAACATAGCCAGTTGCACCAGCACTCGTGCTATCTGTAGCAAAGACAGAAGAAAAAAAATTCAAAATATTCTCCCCAAATCCATCCATCCATCCATCCATCCATCCATCCATCCATCCATCCATTCTCTTATGCTTATCCTGGGCCAGGTTGCAGGGGCAGCAGCCTAAGTAGTGAAGCCCAGACTTCCCTCTCCCCAGCCACCTCCACCAGCTCATCAGGAGGGACCTCAAGGCGTTCCCAGGCCAGCCAAGAGATATAATCTCTCCAGCGTGTCCTGGGTCTACCCCGGGGCCTCCTCCCGGTGGGACATGCCCGGAACACCTCACCCAAGAGGCGGCCAGGAGGCATCCTAATCAGATGCCCGAGCCACCTCAATTGGCTCTTTTCGATGTGGAGGAGCAGCGGCTCTACTCTGAGCTCCTCCCGAATGGCCGCACTCCTCACCCTTCCAGCCACCCTTCAAAGGAAACTCATATCTGCTGCTTGTATTTGCGATCTTATTCTTTCGGTCACTACCCAAAGCTCGTGATGGTGGGAACATGGATCGAGTGGTAAATCGACAGCTTCGCTTTTACACTAAGCTCCCTCTTCACCATGACAGACCGGTGCAGCGTCCGCATTACTGCAGAAACAGCCCCGATCCGTCTGTCGATCCCGCTCCTTTTTCCCATCACTCGTGAACAAGACCCCGAGATACTTAAAAATACTCCACTTGGAGCGGGAACTCGTCCTTGAGCCTGAGAAGGCCGTCCACCCTTTTCTGGCCAAGGACCATGGCCTCAGACTTAGAGGTGCTGATGCTCATGCCAGCCATTTCACACTCAGCTGCGAACTGTTCCACTGCGAGCTGGAGGCCACCATCTGATGAAGCCAACAGGACTGCATCATCTGCAAAGAGCAGAGATGAGATTCTGAGGCCACCAAGGAAGAAGCCTTCTGCCACCTGGTGTTACACCTAGAAATTCTGTCCATAAAAATTATGAACAGAATCGGAGACAAAGGGCAGCTCTGACATAGTCCAACACCCACAGGAAACAAGTCCGACTTATTACCGGCTATAGCTACTGCGGTTGTACAGAGACTGAAAGGCCCACAACAACAGACCAGAGACCCCGTACTCCTGCAGGATGATAACCCGAAGGACACGGTCGAATCCCTTTTCCAAGTCCACAAAGGAAAACCCACAAAAACCTACTAACGAGGTATTAATTGAAAAGCAAAACCTTTTTGGTGTCTATAAGTGGTTACTTGACATCTCTGTAGTTTAAATTTACAGCATCTCTTATGGGACGCAAAAGCAGCGTAACATCTTCAGGCTCCTGACTCAACCATCTACCTCCATCTCCATCTGGATGCAGACCCCATCTGGAGCTGATCTCTGAGTGTTAACAGAGAAATAAAAGCCATGGCTTTTTAGCTCTGTGGGCTGTAAAAGAGAAGCTGAAGATGAAGAAATTACAGTAAATTACAGTGAAGAGTGTGCTTTAATGGCCTGCTGTGGATGAGTTAGCGTCCCGTAGTGAGAGCTATTAGCAAGTGGAGGTCAGTGCCAAAAGACACACACAGACACACACACGACAAACACATCTACCACAGCTGAGCCTGAGTTGTAAGCTAATGTAATGTAAGTCTTGTAGTGGTGGCCTGTGTTTGTATGAGGCCACCACTAAGTACTCTGTGGCAAATACAAGACACAGCAATAATCACCCACCTGTCCAGACAGTCTATTGTATGGGAAATGCTGCAGTCTGTACCATCTCATCCTTGTCTATTAAATCCACTGGAAAAAATATTCCCACGTACTGTGTGCACCTGTTTTTAGCCTTGTGCTGCCAACATTATGAATGACATGACCGGTTTATTCAGTAGGATGAGGAAGCCAGGATGTTTTTTTGAGCACATCATCGGATACCAAAGGCTTTAAAAAGGACGCAGTCCTGAAAAGCTGCTGCAGATGAGCTGCTTCATGCTGGCTAGCACATCATGGAGACATGAGCTCTCAGTACAGTGTGATGCCCTTACCACCGTTTTCAATTACACAACTGATGACACATGAGCACTACTTTTAGAACATACGGTCCTACTGCTTGTCAGTGGTCAAACAATAAATTCATCCTTTAGTTACAGCAGCTACAGTCAATACATTTATGCCAACAACAGATATGTGGCCAAAGTTCTAAGCTAGCAAAGGGTGCTTTAGGTGGAGATTAGTTGACACCATATAAAATCAAATGAAGGCGTTTCTTGGGTTGTTCAAAAGTGGGCACGGAATAAGGCAGGCCCCCGCCTATGTGGACAAGCTGTGGCAGATGACTGAAAGAAAAAACTCCCAATGGGTTCCCTCCAAAGGGTGTATTGGCTCACAACTTTCTTGGGGAAAACAAAGTATGCCCAATTATCTGAGCATGTATGCAACTCATCCTCTTTCAGATGTTTCAGTTCAGGAGATTTACACAGGTCTAATGAACCAGACCTGTTGATTATGCAGAAATATGAGGCACTTCTTCTGCTGTTGTAACCTGGCCAAAAATTAGCCACATAGTTATTTTACTGCAGGCAGCCTATGTGTTCATTGTATTGGACCCTACTTAAAGTCATTAGGAGGATGACACTACAATGGCACAGAGCTTTGTAAAGTCTTTTTGACAGCTCTTGGGCCATTTTAATGGCCATGAGTCTGCCTCACTGCCAACGTGGCATCAGAAGCATATCTCGTCACGACAAGATTGGCAAAACTTCCAGCTCTTCACTTTAATGACTTTGGTTTTATGTAACTCACAGGATTGAGGGGGAAGCTGCAATACACAGTAATTAACCCACTGGAGAGAGAAAGAGCGCAAGCGAGCGAACAGGGGACAGATCCAAATCTGAGTAGGAGAAATTTTTTTTAAAAAATGACGAAAAGGGACCTTCACATCCTTGTTCGGCTACATGATGAAAGGAGAAGCAAAGGAGAGGAGGAGAAGAGACACTGCTGACAATACAGAAAAGTGGTGTTGACGCCAAGAGGTACAACAAAATGCAGAGTTCTGTGATGCAGCCCCCTCCAAAGTGATTAGACTAAAACCTACTTCCTTTTGGTGCTTTTACTCTGAGGATGAGACCATTTACATTTCCCAGAGATATGCTTAAACCAGATAAAAAAATATCAGAATCCATGACTGTGTGATGGGGCATAAAGTGGGAGAGGGTCATGGGCACCTGCTCACTTCCACCACCCTTTTCTCAGAACTCATTTATTGGACAGTGGTGGTACTTGATTTGAAACAGGAGTCACACCAGGTAACTCCACTCTTTTCAATTGTTGATTATAATCTGTAAATAATACGGCAGACCAAGCTAACTCTCCACTGAATCTTTCACAGGTCCTCCAGTGTAGTGAGAAGGCAGCCAGCCTGACCAACCACCGGTAGCTGCAGGCCACAGTGCAATCTGCATACACTACACTTTTCAATCTAAAGAAGTCATGTAGTAGTTGGAAGATGTTCTTTCATAAAAGGGAAAAAAAAATAAAATAAAAATTTCCGCTGCTCAGCATGACACCACTTTGAATTCAGCATTAATGGGTTTGTGATTTTGGGTATAAATCGTTCAGTCTCCCTTGGAGGGATTAATTTGCTAATGCAAAAACAGCTGGTTTTCTATTCAGCTGAATTCTCGTTGTCATGTGAGCCTCCATGTGAATAATGGAATAATTCAGCCTCCTGTAATCATTTCCAGCAACACAAACACACTGACAGCCAGTTGCATTTCATTTACGACAATAACACCATTAATTTCAGTCTTCCGTTTCCTGTTCTTCTTATGCCTCTATCAGTAAACGTAAAAGCAGAAAACGTGAGTCTAGCTTTAAAGGTTTGCTGACTTTGCCCAATGTTAAGATTCAAAAAGCTCATTTCCCCCTGAAGTCCAACTTCTATCACCATTGTTTCCCCATACATTTCAAGTTGAATTGAGTTCTTAAGCCTAAAAACGTCACCTTACGATTTGCTATCAAGTGTCTATTTCTATTAGTGTTGCAATTCAGCCGGGAAAATACACAGCTAACACATCAGATGTGCATCACCACCAAAGCTGAGTCAGTTGTACTTTGACCCAGCGGCAATGTGAACATCACAGAAGTGTGTCGAGGAGTTGGAAATATTCCACTGCAGGCAGTGAGAACAGCTACTTGAAATCTGAACCAGAATGCCCGTAAAAATCAGATCAAAGGGGCACAAAAACTAATTTTATAACAATGCTAAATAGGTAAAGCTAATAACTGCACGTTTGAACTTATTATACAAAAACCCATACAGTGGGTTTCAGTGAAATATTCAGCCCTGCAGCAAGAATCTGTGCCCAAAGTTGAGCTTCATAATTAGCTTCAGACTGTGCTGTCACCTTCTCCAGAGAGCCCTGTTCCCTCCTCAGCTCTCTCTCTCTCTCTCCTCCTCTCACACACAGATAACTCTTCGTTTCCAGTGCAAATTAATTTCCAACATGACTCCAACCTGACTCAACTTGATTGTCAGATCAAAGCCGTTAATGAGCGCCGTTCTCACAAAAGCACGGGAAATACTGATATAGTTACGGCACACGAGTGACCTCCACCTCCCTGAACGGCACACACGTATACGGGTGATGACGCAGAGAACTGCAGCTCAGGGTCCATTAAGGTGATGGGAGCTTTGATTCAGGCCCTACATATGTAGATTGTTCAATTTAACCCGTTAGAGGCACTCACCAAAACATTTCAATCTATGAAAATATTTTGAAGCTCAAAACTTCATGATTTGATAAGGTGACATTAGTGGTAATATATGTTTAAATAAAAACTCCCTCTCACCCCTTGGAGTGACTGACATGTATGTCTTCTTTATACTTGGGCCCTCTACTAGAGGCCTGGGAGTTTGAGGGGTCCTGCACAGTCTCTCAGCTGTTCCTAGGACTGCAGAGACCTCAGAGACCTCTGATGTGCCTGGAATCTGCTGGAGCCACTCCTCCAGTTTGGGGATTGCAGCTCCTATCATGACTGACATTTTACCTCCGCTCCAGTTACTCCTTCAGCGCCCCTATATATTATATATATGTCATTTCTTCTCACTCACTCCTGCCATAATCAGTTGGCTTGTTTAATAACACAATGAAAACACAAATAGATGCATGCATCTACAAACACACACGGAGCTGACTCACAAGAGCAGAAATATGCACGCACACTTACACAGCTTGATTGTATACCTTTGTTTGAAGGGTTGGCACCAATATCTGGGCCTAACAAAGATGATTTCAATCCCATTATTTGTTCAATATGTCAATAAGAATAAACAAAAAAAAAAAAAAAAATTAACAAGCAGCGGCCTATCAAATTTTATTTCCCTGATGAAGCAACAACACACACCAACCAGTATTTCTATTTTTTCCAAATGAACCACACATCGTGGTCGCACATTTTTGTATAACCTTCCCCCAGTTTCCTCCCAGTATGTGTTTGAGTCAATGAGCAGGCTCGTGCCAGCATCTCCACAAGCCGCTCTGTGGCTCACTTAGCTGAGTTGGCATCCTACTGTTGTGACCTAAATATAAGTCTACTGCTTGTCTGCCAGCTGCTGCGCTCTGATTGGCTGTGAGATGACATGAGAGAGAGGGTGGAGGAAGGGAAGGAGAGAACGATATCTTCTTCCATCCTGGAGAAAATGAAAAATGCCATTATGAGCATATTTTTCAATATATCTGCTTTCTATTGTATACTTATATTTATTTATAGATCTTTACAGATGCAGTAGCTTATATCATGTGTTTACCCCTATGCCCTATCCTGATCCCTCGTGCCACCAGTGGCTTAAGCAGCCTTTTAGACTGCAGGCATGGAGCGACACACTGTGAAATACACAGACTGTCAAATTTCATGACAGAGCCTTCAAAATTTTGCTTAACACTATAAAAAAAAAAAGAGACTCTATGAACCTAAATCCACAGATGATTTGATTACGCTAACAAAAAAATACAAAAAAAACCCCCCAAAACTGCTCAATCTAGCCAAAATTCTGTTTTTCAGGAGGACTCCTACAGTGAGCTTTGGAAACCTGTCTACCAAAGTTCTTAGGAAAGCATACGCCTCAGATATTCAGATGATATTTTGCACTGGTCCTCAGTGATTGTATAGGGTATATACACGGATGTGGGATAAAACCACCTGCCTAACACTGTGCTGCCCCTTTGCTGCCACAACAGCCCGGACCCATCGAGGCATGGAATCCACTAGACCCCTGAAGGTGTGCTGTGGCATCTGGCACAGAGATGTTAGCCACAGATCCTTTAAGTGTAGGAAGCTGCAAGATGGTGCCTCAATTGGATTGAGATCTGAGGAATTTGGAGGCCAAGTCAGCACCTCAAACTCGTTGTGCTCCTCAAACCATTCCTGAACCACATTTGCTTTGTGGCACGGCCCACTATCCTGCTGTTAGAGGTCACAACCACAAAAGGGTGTACTGTACATGGCCTGCAACAATGCTTAGGTAGTCTAACCAGATACTTACTCTGGCATTGCCATGGCCTTCAGAAGCACTGTGAGTCATTTTCAACCAGGATATATCCTTCAAAGTGTATATTAAACAAATATATAGGACTGTTTTTCTCCATTTTGCGAAATATCTCTGGCTGGACTGTTGTAATTCATTATCAGGTTCTCCATATTTCTCCCATATTGGCTTCTCTTCATTGGCTCCCCGTTAAATCCAGAATTAAATTTTAAATTCTTCTCATATACGAGGTCTTGAAAAATCAGGCCCAACGTATCTATCATATCATCCCAATACATCCCTTGACTCTCATATTACTGGCTTATTTATAGTTCCTAGGATATTTAAAAGTAGAATGGGAGGCAGAGACCTTCAGCTTTCAGGCCCCTCTTCTGTGGAACCAGCTCCCAGTTTGGATTTGTGAGACACACACCCTCTCTGTTTTTAAGATTAGGTTTAAAACCTTTTTTGATCAAGCTCATAATTCGGGCTGGATCAGATGACACTTCCTGCTATTGCTGTCCAATCAGATTTCCAAGCAAATTCAAGATCAAAGAATTAAATGTTGAACTTCAGCTACATTTTTGAATTTCCAATTTCCTGAAGTCATAGAAGCAGATATTTGTCCTAAAAAATGAACTGATCTGAAGAGAGTCAGAAAGGTTAGTCTGTTAGGGACTGACGCTGTAACACTGAGACTGTACAACTGACAGTAAAACTAATTTGTAATTCTAATCCAACAGTAACAAGGTGGGAAAAAATATAACACGTTTATTCCAATTTGCACCACTTCAAATCCCATAATCATGTATTTAAATTGCTAGTTGAGCAATTCCTTTTTTTAAAGTGCTTAAATTTCATTTGCCTCTGTAACTTATTCCAAGCAGAAATCTGTTCATAAGTTGAGGACAGACAGGAGAAACGTGTCCACTAATCTAAGATAAGCTATGTGAATAGCTTCACAAATTAGACCCTGACTCATACAAAACAAACACAAATTATCTACACCATTACAACAACATTTATAGCAGTAGATGTACAAAGACGATACTCTTTGATACCCTTTGAGGTTTAGCTCGTTTCTTCAGCCCACATCACTGCAGGGAGGACTGTAGGGCTTTAAGCAAGCTGCTGGCTGCATTACATGGCAACACAAGCACACAAACACACACCTCAGAGGACAATGATACACAGAGAGCGTGTGTTGACACTCTGCGCCTCCCCAGGGCCACAGACCTGCTGAGTCCAACAGCTGCTCAGAGTCAGAATGCAGCCACAGTGACAAGGATCTGATCATCAATACCGGTGATGTCCCCTCTCTCAAACACACACTCGCAGCATGATAGTATGTTCCGCTGAAATCCAAACACCCCAGCCAAAGCGCTTACAAAGGAGAGTGCCAAACAATTGTACACAGAACTCACTTAAGCCTGCATGTACAAACACACAGGAGCCAGATCAGCAGTGGAGACAGGACCAGGCCCGCTCTACAGGAGAATGAGTATCCGTGTACCCTTATTGAGCCCAAGTTAACTTAATGCGTCTTTCTATGATTTCTCTACAGAAACAAATGATTTCCAGGGCCTTAGTACAGCGTGAGTATAACACCTTCAGTCATGATGCAGTTTTTTGGTAGGGGGGAAAGAAACATCTTCTGTATAATCTTTTTAGGAGATGTCAGAGAATGAATATTACAGTACAATATGTAACTACAGAAAGGGATGCACACAGTTGTATACAGTATGTGGTGACTGAAGGGGTTAAATTGTGGGTCTGAAAAGTGAAGCCAATGCAGAAACACTTTAAATGTGTATTCCTTCTTAAAGCTATTGCAGCAACTTCTCTGGGTTAAAAGAAAAGTCTGGTTGAATAGAAGTCTGTAGGAACAGAGCGCTTGGCTTGCTGCTCTGTCACTAGTGTCCAGTAATGCTGAATATCACATGATGTTCATTTTGTAAATTTTGGTCCCCATTACATCAAAATTGAGGATAAAGCAGGATGCTGTGTGATTGACAGGCCAGTAGCCTATGAGCCTGTGGCATTGCTGGATTCCTCAGGCCTTCACATTCATTTTTAAAAACTAAGACGATGACAGTGAATAAACTCACCTCAAGGGGTGTCACAAACATACTTGAGTTGAAACATTATGACCTAACAAATGTTAAGACATTAAAAACTGTTTGTTTATGTATATTTGATCAAATCGTAACCTTTTCCACATAGTAATTAATGGTATTGCACAACCAACCACCACAAACACCTCCTGTAATTTATAAATGTACTGTATTTAATAAAAAGGCACCTTTTAATATAATCCAGCCTGCAATTATGTTGCCAATTAGATCTAGAGTCTTCTAAAAAAGACTCCACACAGTGTTAAGCACATCCCATGATTCGACACCTTGTAGAGCCACTTTAAGCAGCAACAGTTTGAAGTAATTGTTGTAAGACTTTATCACTGTTTCACTTTATCAGTGTTGCTGTGGAGAAATTCTAGTCCGACTTGTCTTTACAACATTATTTCAGTTTGTAGCCATTCGTTTAGACAGTGTGTTTGGGATCATTGTCCTGTTGCATGACCCACTTTTGGCCAAGCTTAGCTATAAGACACAAGGCCTCACATTTGAATTGAGTATATTTTGGTATCCAGAGGAGTTCATGGTTGACAACACCTGCAAGGTCCTGGTCCTGAGACAGCAAAGCAAGGATGGCATAGGATGGCACAAAGCCCTATGAAAACTCTTCTGACTCCAATCGGTCAAACAAATTTAGTGTAATTTTCAGCATGAATTAACTGTCCCTCAATTCTTATGGAATTGATTTCAATTTAATTTCATGGCAGCTATTTTGGAATTGCTGCCATGAGTGGATTACTTTCCAAAGGCAAATTTGTGTCAAGCTTTTTCACAGAGTTCAACTCTGAAAAGTGTTTCCCACACGTTACTTAATGGGTGGCACACACATATTAATAGCAGTCTAAGTATATTCAGTAATGGGGGCAAACTCAGAAAAGAGCTGACAATGCTGACCAAACCACCCTCAGCAACTTCAGCGAGTCTTCAGAGCAGGATTTTGTCAGTAATGCCTTCAGTCAAATTTGACACATGTTGAGCTTCTTTGGATGGCCAGGCAAAGCGCTGTCAACATTCATCAGCATTTTCTAATTCTAAGTAGGATTTGACAAAATACAGATTGTATTTTAAGTTTTTATTGGTGATTCTAAATTGCCCATAGCTGTGAATGTGGGTGCGAAAAGCTGTCTTTCTGTTAGTCCTGCGACAGACTGGCGACCTATCCTGGGAATACCCTGCCCCTCACCCCATGGCAGCTTGGAAAGGCTACAGGACTGAGGTGTGTTCAATCGGCTCCTGATTTCACTCTTTATTTGTTCAGACTAGAACTCCACCTCTGAACTCGCAGCTCAATAAGCTCAATATATAACATAAAGTTATATTTTAAAGCACACAAATACACACAGGTTGGACACACAACATATCCCATTCAGCTGTGTACACATGCACAGTGGTTTCCTGTTTCTGTGTCAGTTTTCCTGCCGGAGGCTGCAGAGGTGATTCCTCTACTCCCCACATGATGTCTGCAGAGACACTCAACTATTTTTAGCATCGTCTTCCAAACACACTCACCCTTGTCTTGATGGATCACCATTTCAACACACAGCCAGTCTCAGTCTTCTATACATACGATCTCCATCGCCACATTTTTCACAATGCTTTTGCTTACCTTGGTGAGACTTTAGCTTTTCCTCCACAGCAGCCTTCACAGTTTCAGTCATCACTGACATTTTGTGAAAGAGCAAATCTGTCGAGCTCGATAAGAATGCAGGGGTGCAGGGGTATAATATCACAGATGCTGCGAGCAGGCATTCCAAGAACAGTTTTAATCATAATTGCACATCATATCAGTTTGTCTCTTGGTCAGCCCTAGAAAAAAAAAATCACACCACATTAAGCTCCTGATATTAGATTAATAGACAGTGTGGTTAGATTTGGACCATTCTATTTTGTTTCGATTTTTGGTGTCTTTTTTGGACTACAAATGATGGATTTTTTTGGGGGGGGGGGCAGTGTCATAACAATTAATGACTTCTGCTCAGTATTCTCAGGGTTGTTCAAATATACCGTTAGCCTAATAGCATAATGGCCTAAGTAATATTTTGGCATATTTTGAGATACCTACCGAAATCTACTCTGCTAACAGTGTCGATTCATTTAGATAGACATCTCAATTTTGGACAAAATATGACTTAGGTCATTATGCTATTAGACAATATCTTAACAAAACTAGCATTACTGTAACTGTGTGGTATACAGTACAAATGTGACAAAACCGAGTCCTCTGTCTCTTAACACATGGTGCAAATACTGTGTACAAGAACTCTGAATATTTGAATAATGCTACGTATGAATATTGTGTGGCACAGTGGCACAGTAGTGTGACGGTTAGCACTGCGGTGATGCCGACACCAAGAAGGTCCTGGGTTTGAATCCAGTCTGGGATTTTTCTGTGTGGAGTTTGTATGTTCTCCCATTGTCTGTGTGGGTTCCCTCCGGGTAGGTTACCTGGCAATTCTAAATTGGCTGTAGGTGTCATAGAGGTGTAATATGCCTCTATGAGTTAGCGCTGTGACTGACTGGCAGCCTATCCAGGGTGTACTCCATCTCTATGCCTATGACAGCTGGGATAGGCTCCAGGGTTGCAGACAGTGCTGAGAATATTTTTAACAATGGTGTTACAGCTGCTGTAGTGGACAATCTGTGGACTCCATTTCTGTATCACGCCAAGCATCTTCTTCTGTGTTATATAACCTGATACCTATACATCTGTGATATGCCAATATCTGCCAGTTTGATCACCCAGACAATTCGCTAGTAATATTTTAAGTAGGAAATGTCCTTTAGAATTTTATCAAATTTTACATTCACTGTCAAGTGACGTGATATTAACTTTAGATGTGAATGTGAAAATCATTAGTTGTTGACTTTGTGTTCATGCTCATATAAACAGCTTTATTTGTGTTTACGCCACTTCTCATCTCTAATCTGTGAGCCAAAAGAAGCATCATATGGCTTTCCGTCTGCTGACATTCTGGAAATAGAATAAAACTGCTCTAAATACAATCCAATGTGCAATCTACACGAGGCCGTGTGAAGCAGGTTTGCCTTGAAAACTTTCAGTGTATATCTGAACTGCAACTGAAAGTGAGCAATTTGTGTATCAAGACTTCACTTGACTAAATTCTAGGTTGTTTGAGGCACTTTACAGTACATAAACCAAATTAATGACAGTGCGTGTATTAGACGTGTCCGAACGGACGATTTCAACACAATAGTCGTTTCCATCACAGGTGAGTGTACAGACCTTACACTTCTCACTGAAAAAGTCAGCAGATTTCAATTTATGAGGAAAGAGGAACAACTGCGAGAAGCTGGTGGTAACCAATGTCTCCATGGTTTCTGTCTGGTGTGGTGAGGAATGTGCTGTTTGACTGTGTGTGTAGGCGTCACCGACACCACTGATGAAACTGCAACTCACAATGACACCACTGTCAGCGGGACACCAACACGCCAACGAGGCAGGAAAAAGAACATTTCTTCTTGTGACACTGAACGGTAAATGGTGCCCAGCATGTTTTAGACAGACCAGACCACACAGCCAACAGTACAGCACAATTTTGTCAAACTCAAAAATTCTAAACTAGACTGTGAAAATCATAGATGCCATCGTGTTGTAGATCACCCATAAGTTTCTTTAGGAATATTCTGAATGGACACCATGGGAACAAAATGATACTATCCTGGGAATAAGGACAGGCTAGTAGTTTTGTAGCCTAAACTTAAAAAGCAAAGTGAAAAATGACACTTAAACCTGGGAATAAGACTAAAACAACAGTGTCCTGAGTAAAAGTCCTCTGATTTGTGCCACCACCACCACCACCCCCTGCAGCCTTGTTATGAAAACTTTAGTTGTGCTGCGTTCCTCCTGTAGGTCTTTATCAAAGTGGCATCACCTGCTTTAAATGAGATGAGGACCTACTGTTCCTGCGAGTGGGTACAGTAGGCCTACAAGAATATACACTGCTCAAAAAACTTTGACCGTGATCAAATGGCTGAATTACCTCCTCAGTATGCAGTCAGAGTCCTGCTAATAACTTCTATATTTGACTCAGGTGTGTTGGATCAGGGACACATCTAAAACCTGCAGGACAAGGGGGCACGAGGCCTGGATTTGAGAACCACTGCTCCTGGAGTAACCCTCTGCTACTTAACTGACCGGATCAATATCCTATAAGTTTAAATGACTTGATGCTACACTCTGTATATAGCATAATAGCCATTTATTGGGTTTTAATAATAAAAACATATGCGTCTGTCATACTGCATATACATAGCAAACAGTTAAATTTGAACATGTTTATGTAGTAGATTACTGCCCACTGTTTTCACATTTCTGCAGCACTGAGCTGTTCAAATATGGCACGTGTTTCTGTCATGGTGGAATTACCTCTCTGCACTCACCCCAACTCTGTTCAGAAATTCATAATGAGTAGAGCAGAGATCTAAAAATCCCACCATCGCTGAGATGAAAGCATCAGCAGACTCATCCCTGCACTGGGAGAGCAGGCAATAACCATCTCTGTCTATAGATGTGGGCAGTCATCACATGCACACATTGTACTTCTGAGTGAAGTTGATGTCTGATCTGCTAATTATGACTCTGAAGGCTCCGCCGCTCCATGACTAGAGGCCAGGAAACCATGCTCTTAATTGGTCAGCTTTACGTAACAGAGCAGGCGAGCTAAAGGGACCCAGGCAAACCTAAGATGAGCCAGGAAATGACTGCTATGCTACAACTTCCACTTTGTGAACATCTGAGGAAGTGGGAGGAAAGAAAGAAGAAGAAACTAAATAGAAGTAATGTGCCCAACACAGGGAAAGGACAGTCGAGATTGAGGACTTTTTCTCACTTTCTCATCTCTGGGAATGCCCGATCGATGTTAATCTGATTGGCAGAGCCTTTCTCACGGCAGAGAATGAGGAGAGGAGAGAGAGGTCGTGCCACTTTAACTGAATAACCTGACATAACAGAGACAGATAGACAACACAGAGACAGAAGAAGAAGGTGGTGAATGAAAGAAGAGGGACAATAATGATTTCTTAGATGCTGCATTGACTCCATCAATTTAAAGGAGAAAGCGCTGCTGTAACATAGGGGTGAGCATTTGTGTCCAACCAGACAGGAGAAATCAAAAAACAGGAGGTTACTGAGAGGGAGGCGCTAAAGAGCTATGACTCATACTGGGCTGCTTTTGCACTGCTAGAATGATAGAATGAGTGGAGTAGAAAGGCAAGGCAAGGCAAGGCAAGGAAAAGAAAAGAAAAGAAAAGAAAAGAAAAGAAAAGAAAAGAAAAGAAAAGAAAAGAAAAGAAAAGAAAAGAAAAGAAAGGATGTTAAGTGAATAAAAACTGAAAGAAGAGAAGACAGAACTAGAGTTATTTTCAATGTAAGGCAAATGTGTGAACCACTACACTATTCTGCCACCTCAGTTTCACTATGAAATCATTACCTCCGCCAAAGAGGCTGTTTTTGATAGTGCATGCATGCTTGCAAGCCATTTTCTCGGTAAACATGATAGATCAAAACATTCTGGATGAATTCTGATAAAGGTTTGTAGGGTGTGGGGTCATATTGATCCATTCAAATTTGCCTTACATCCACCACGTCTTCAAGGTCAACTTAATGATTTATTGGTCAAATAAAAGCTTTATAACATTAGAGACTATGATTCTTGTAGTGTTGTGTGTATTGTCAACATATAGAAAGTAATAAGGCTGTGAAATTATTCAAATTTCATTTTTGATTTCATTGCCAATGATCACAAAAACAGTGTACTCGACAAAAAGCAATTATTATTCAAATTATTTTGTCGCATTACGCTCTGCAAGTATACTTGTAGCCCTGATTTACGCTGCAGTGTTGAGTCCTTGCGGGGTCTACAACCTACACAAGTGGCCAGTGACATTGCCGGCCACTTATGTTAATTAACACATAATAGTGGTGCATTATGTGTTAATTAACATTAATTAAGTGGGTAATTTATGCCGTAACCTACGTCATAACCTGACCTGCACCTACCGTGAAATGTAACTATAGGTCGGGTCAACGCAGCCTGCAAGGATTGTGATTGGTGTGTTCAGCACTGTTGATTTGTCCTGTGCATTTCCGGCAATGTTTACGCTGCAGTTTAGGAATTTATCAGAAAAATCATTGTCTCAATGTAAGGAATAATAATCATAGCATTAATTTAAGTACTCACAAATGTCACCACAAAAAGTGAGGACCCAGGAGGGAAAAAGTCCCGGCATATAATGGGCCAGCATCCACGCTCTTGGATTAAGTTACTGACTGGAATGAATTTTGCATATATGTACAGGATCTTTCAGTATGTTGTTGCAGTCACTAAAGTTAACTTGGTCGTAATTTTTCTTCTTAGTATTATTAGTGACAATATGGTATTACCTTTCTATTTATTTATCTATTTTTTTTATTTGTGTGTAATTTATAATGTATTTATTATGTTGTAATTTATTTATATATTTTATATTTTATTTATATATTCTATATTTTCAATTCAGCATTTATTTATGTTCAAGCAATTGTAGTGCACTAGATTTCAAGGTATTCACTGTTCTTAAATGGACATAAATACAGTGTGTTTACAAAGTCAGTGAGCACTCATGTTAAATAATTGTCATTTTAAATATTGACCAAAATAATTATGATTTTTTTTCCATAATCAAGAAGCCCTAGAAAGCACCGTATAAAAGATTTAAAATATCATGTCACATTTAACCTCTGACCTCTCCTTCTAGGTCAATAGATTAATCTGAAGGTCAAAGTGATAGCAATACTCCACAGAGCTATTTAAAGCTGGTTCTTTGATAAATATCATGTTACTTTGGACCTCTGACGTCTTCTTCAAGGCAAAATAAGGTCAAACATTCATAAAATATCTTATCTTTAAAACTGTGCTGTCTTTCATGGCACCATTTAGCAAATGATACTGGTATCTGGGGATTCTAAATATTACATTATAGTTTACCTTCAAAAGTCTCATTTGACCTTTGATCTCACATTTACGTTTCACATCTGCCTTTCTTTCAAGTTGACCCCAAAATCTTTAAAGAAAGTATTGTGTAGAAAAAGAGAATGAGATGCCTAGTTAGTTAGAAATATACTGTTGTACAATATTTTATAATAAGCTCAAGTTATTCATGTCCAGTTATTTACAAATCAATACCTATTATCCAATATCTACTACTATATAATGTTCATGTAATCAAAGTAAACATCTGTGTCTATTCATCCATTCTCTTCCGCCTATCCGGGGCCGGGTCATGGGGGCAGGAGCCTGAGCAAAGAAGCCCTGGTCTCCCTCTCTCCAGCCACCTCCACCAGCTCATCAGGAGGGACCCCAAGGCATTCCCAGGCCAGCCGGGAGATATAATCTCTCCAGTGTGTCCTTGGTCTACCCTGGGGCCTCCTCCCAGTGGGACATGCCCAGAACACCTCAGCCAAGAGGCGGCCAGGAGGCATCCTAATCAGATGCCCGAGTCGCTTCAACTGGCTCCTCTCGATG
>VUQK01038691.1:7454-30037 GCA_015106715.1 Bujurquina vittata | reverse complement strand
GGTTTTTTTTTTTTTTTTTTTTTTTTTTTTTTTTTTACTTTCCAGCACAAATGCAGTCCAGTGCAATGTTTTAACTGTGTTAATCCCTGTCAAGTTGACAGTATTACTTTGTCTAAAAATTGCTGCCAGTTTGGAAATTATTTTGAAACACTCAAATACTGATATCGTTCAGTGTCAGTGCATTCATTTAGTTTCCCAGTACATTGTATGATATGAATCCACTATGGAGGGGAAAAACTCTGATAAGGCTTCTTTTCAGGATCAACTGTATGGTGCTACAGCTGAGGTTCATCAGTTCTACAGTTTCTAATAAATGTCTGGGAGGGTTAGCCTTGCCTCTACTGGAAACTGCATTCTGCACAGACTCCACATTAGAGATGTGCAGGCTTAAAATTATCTGAGAAACTTATTTCTCCTAATTGTGCCTTTTGCACGAAGGTCTCATTAATTATCAGTAATGGAGAGTGTTGTCTTTAGGCTTGACAGAATAAAGCACATTAGTCTGCAATATTAAAAAAAGCTCAACTAAATGAGCAGAAACAGATTAGACAATAAAGATATAAATAATTGGATTTCTGACAAATCACATTGGATCTGTTTACCAGTAGACAGTCAAGGGAGAAAAATGGTGAGAAAGGTGGGGCTGTTGACCTGCACGGGTCTGTAATCGGGCTGAATTTGGGAAAGCTGCTGCTGCATTATATTTTAACTACCAGCGTGCGCTGGCTTTGCACTGTTTTCGCACCAGCTTGTCTCACCATTGTTAATATTGCAGGCTGATCATGCCTCTCCTACAGGAAAGGACTCACAGCTGATAAGGGTGGCATTGAGATCACTTCAGACCCCGTGGCGAGCGGTGGGAAGGTTCACTTCACTGTGACTCGTCTGCGCGAGCCGTTCCTCGTCAGGTTCCGCATTGTAAATAAGGGCACCGACTGCATCCACTTCACGTACTACACTGCCCTGCACAGGATACGCTGTTTCACTCTAGAGGATGAAAGGAGAGTGACCAGAGCGTCTCCGCTGTTCCTCTGTCCTGGTGAGACATTGAAGACTTTTCTTCTGCCTTTTTATATGACAAAACAGACTGAATTCTTCCCCGCTTCCCTTCTTGTCCCCCTCTTCCCTCCAGGAGAGAGCTATGACGTTGTGGTTCGGTACACGCTGAACCACTATGGCTATTTCCCTGCCACAATGTACTTTGAGTTCTGCCCAGATTTGCCTGGATCGGCGCCTTTCTGCATTGTCAGGGAGATAGAAGCCGCAGCCCAAACTCCACTGGCTGTGGAGCTGGGGCCTGTGGCTCCTTATAAACCATTTCAGGTGGCCGCTTACAAGCCTGTTGACAGCGTTATAATAGATGGAGTACCACCTGAGAGGTAATTTAAAAACTGAAAATACTGAAATAAATAAAAATACTTTAAAGTATTTTTCCTCACTTGGACTTTAGATCAACAAATGGTTACCAGCACTCTGTTTTATGCTCTGCAGTTCTTTTGTCCAGCCACTGAAGCCAGTAGTGAAATTAGGAGACTACAGGTACCAAAATTACCTGAAGGGTCTGGCAAAACAAAGGATGGAGGACACGAAGTACCTCTCCCCAACTGCCAAACAGAAACTTCCATCAGTGAAGTGAGGAAGCCGTCCACTTCATTACATTGGCTGTGTCTTTTGTCCGTTCAGTGTTTTATGGCATTAACCCCCTGTTAAACACACTGTTTACCTCTGCATCGACATCCAGGAGTCTCCTCAATTGTACCTTAAAGATGAAGAACTACTCGCATCGATTTCACCTCCTCCTGCACCTGGAAGAGATACAGATGGAGTTTGACATCCGAAAGTATGATCTCCGCAATCAAACCATGACTCAAGACCAAGGCAACAGAAAACTCCTCAAGCTCAGAGTAAAGAGATTTTTAATCAGAATACAGTCTGCTATGCTCTGTTTATGCAGTGGCTCTGTTTTTGCTGGGGCAGCTGGCATCTTTGAAGCATTGAATTCATTTGTAAGTTGTGTTTCTTGGCAGTTCACTTCAGAATAGATATTATGGAGATTTGTTTGGGTCTTTGTGTTTCAAGGGAAGGGAAGGAGTGAGATGACCTTCCTTCTGTTTTACCTGTACAGTGTTTAAAGCAGATAAATTCATGCTCTAGTTCTCATACGCAGATTTGTTTATTTAGCTTATCTTGTTAAATCGTGAACCACCTGCAGACTTGTGGTTATGTTTGTAAAACATGTAAATGGCCCAACATTGATGTACTCCGACAGGTTCCTGGCGTCGCTGAGAATCGGCCTTCTGTACTTCGAGGAGATTTTCTGAGAGTGTCCAAATCTGAGGACACCGTCGAGCCCCTTACTGTGTATACCGGATATGTTCACAGAGTAGAGCTGGACAGTTTGAAGCTGGGGTTTTCAAAGAAGTATGAGCTAGAATAATGACTCTGTCCACCAAGAATCCAGAAAATGAAACCTGTTTTTACTTACTTTTAACTCGTTTCAGGTTGTTGCAGATTTTTCTCAGCAATATGAAGTTTAACGTGGAGTTTACGATCAACCGATACCCTTTGAAGCTGCAGCATCGGGCGGTGGACCTGGCAGTAAAACATCAACTCGGAGAGGTGCTGTTCCCATCGGGTGCAGCAGTGGCTAGTGTGCCCATGCCTAAACTCAGGTCTGGTGCCTATTTGTATGGACAGAATCATCTTTAATAATATCTTTATTTGTACTGTATAGCACATTTTAAAAATACAGTTACAAAGTGCTTCACAGTTTGAATAAAAACTCGTTAAAGATAAGTGTACATGTTCAAACATGTAACCACACAGTCTTTCATCCCTTCCTGCATACACTCTCCTATAAAAGCACGCATTAGAAGAACAAAAGCCCCAAAATATTGGGAGAAAGATTAAGGAAAATGTAAACTGTGTAAATTAGTTTTCAGCAGTCTTTAAAACGAACCACAGATTCAGCTGACCTGGGCGGAGGAAGGCTGTTCCAAAGTTGAGCTGGTTTTAAATAAGAGTATGGAACATTTAGGAGATATTGATCAGATGACTGGAGAAACCATCTGCAGTTTTGAGGTTTTAAAAGCTCTGCCACATACACAGGAGCCTGGCCATGTAGGGCTTTACATTATTAATAAAATTAATTCTGGAAGCCAGTGAAGGGAATTCACTGCTTGTTAGTAGCCTAGCTGCTGCGTTCAGTTGAAGATGGACTAAGGAAGACTTTGTGTCAGTGTCAGACAAGCATATAAGATTCAGTACCTAAAGGTGGTTGATCTCACATCTCAAAGCTCAGTCTTGTTTCTTTCTTTTAAGAAACATTGCAAAAATCAAACCTTTATTGACACTCAATAACTGCGGAACTTCTAGTACACACTTTAATTTTCTCCTGTCTGCTTTATTGGAACTCACTTTTCTCATGCATCAGTCTTTTGGTGGTAGGAGAATGGTGAGCGTCTAAAAGTGAGAGTGTGGGCTCAGCATTTGTCTGTTTTGTTCCTGGGCATTTAGCCACTATATTGCATTAACAGGAGGAAATGCTGTTCTTTGGGTTAATGCCATGAACCAAATGGGCACAACATGCGTAATAGGTTTTTACACACATAGTTTGCATATTTTTGCTGTGTGTTTGGGGGGGGAATTAATTTCTACATCACTCTCCAGAATGTTCAATCGACAGCTGGAAAACAACCCGGAGCAACACGCTGCGGTCCAGCGCATCGTAGCTGGCTCATCAAAACCTGCTCCTCATCTTGTGTTTGGGCCTCCTGGAACTGGGAAGACGATCACTGTGGTTGAAGCTATCAGTCAGGTATAAAGTATTAAAAATGCATTGTTGGTCTGTAACCTGAAAGTCAGTTCCTTTATCCAGCCTCCTGCACGGATGCATTGAAGATCCATATGAATGAGAGCTTCAGAGATTAATCAGTTAATTTATGTATTCATTTTTTTCTCTCTTGCATTAAAGGAAGTTGAATTTTTTTTTTTGGTTTTTAAAACAAGACATTTCATCTTTTCATTTTGAGTAGGATCTTGTGATGACCCTACTTACCATATTTGATGTCTTCTTTATTACACTTGTCCAGTTCAGCACCAATGGGGGGGGCTAAAGCCTTCCCACATGCCGTGGATACATCCCAGACAGGTTGCCAGTCCATTGTAGGGCTGGCAGATTATTAGGCTTCAGTCACCCGGTGACTCTGAACTGGAAAAGCGGATGGATGCACATTACGCCCGTATTTTCTAATTAATTCACTTAAAGTTTGATAAAACATATGAGAACTTGTAAAATTCAACAAGCTCTAATTTTTTATGTTATCCACGAGATTGTAACTTTAGTTACTGTTAGGCCTATAGTATGTCCTTGGTACAGTGTACTTTGAATTCTGTGCAGATCTGCTGGGTTAGGTGCCCTTCTGCATCATGAAAGAAATGACTGTTGTGGCCTGGATCCTGCTGGGTGTGAAGCGGGGGCCTGTGGCTCCCTGCACATTACATTATGTGTTCACATACAAGCCTGTCATTATTAAGTAATGACTCTTATTTTGCTTGCATTCTCAGGTCAGCAGGGCAGATCCGTCAGCCCACATTCTCGCCTGTGCACCTTCAAACAGTGCGTGTGACCTGCTCTGTGAGAGACTGCAAGTAAACATAGATGCTCATCAGGTTTGCCGTGTATACGCCAGCAGCCGAGACCCAAGTAGTGTCCCCAAGGGTCTACTAGTGAGTACTGTTATTCTTCTATTACAGCACGTCACTGTGAAATAAGATGATCCAATTCGATAATTGCATGTCCATATGTAAACATGGTGAGCAAACACATTCTCTTGTCTCAGCAAGCCCAACAAGTAGGCCCGTATTTTCACCAGATTCCTCAGGATCGCACTGATAAACATCAGTGATTGTAATCGTTTTGGTAATCTGACCAACTCGTAGTGGTCGCTTGTTGATCCAGATAGTCCAGATGCTCCCCTGAGCAACCAAAAACAGACTTTTTCCTGTTAAATGCATAAATATGCGGGCCAACAGAAGGTGCAGCAGACAGACGGAGACAGACAGATGGATGGATAGAAAATTTTAGTTTTTTTTCCTTCTCATATGTTTTGGTTCTTTCAGAAATACTCTAACTGGGACGAGAAAAATGACTGCTTTGGGTATCCAGAGAAAGACGTTATGATGAAATACAAGGTCATAGTTGCAACTCTGGTCACAGCTGGCAGGTAAGAGCCGGTTGCTGGCGTATAAAGTATCCATCATGGTCTGTTTTTAAGCACGTTGACATTTGGCACATTTTTGTTTTTCTCATGAGCCGTGTTACACTTGCACATACTGCTGTGTGTTTCTGTCTTTTTCAGGCTTGTGACTGTAGGAATCCCAGTTGGCCATTTTTCACATGTGTTTGTGGATGAGGGAGGACAGGCTGTGGAGCCAGAGTGTGTCATTGCTATTGCAGGTATGTTATGAATATAGTTATGTGAGCAACTTTTTTTTTTTTAAATCACCAGTGTATCTCCATCAACACGCACATTAAAAGCAAATGTGTTGGACTGCCTTCATTCATTTGCACATTATTTCTAAAATTAGAAACTGAGTGATGCTGAAAAGATAGCTTACACATTTATTACTTCTGGACTGGACTATTGTAATTCATCATTATAAGGTTGCTCTAAAAGCTCCCTGAAAAGTCTTGAGTCGATCCATAATGCTGCAGCTAGAGTACTACCTGGGACTAGAAATAGACCATTTTTCTCCTATATTAGCTTCTCTTTATTGGCTCCCAGTTAAATTCAGAATTGAATTTAAAATCCTTCTCCTGCCATACAAAATCTTTAATAATCATATCTTAAAGACCTCACTGTACCTTATGCTAACAGAGCACTTCACTCTCAGACTGCAGATTTATTTGTAGGTTCTAGAAGTAGAATGGGAGGCAGAGCCTTCAGCTATCAGGCCCTTTTCTGATGGAATCAGCTCCCAGTTTGGATTTGGGAGACGCGCCCTCTACTTTTAAGATTGAACTTAAAACTTTCCTTTTTGATAGCTTATATTTAGGGCTGGATCTGATGAACCTGACATTCATCAGATCCATGATCTTACATGGGATATAAGGGGGCATCCCATGATGCACTGAGGATTTTTTCGTCACCAGTGTATGTTTACACACCGCTACTATATTTAATCAATTGTAATTATTCAACTCTGGCTCTCTCTTCCGTAGTGTGCCTTTTTGTCTTGTCTGTCTGGGTCCTCGTAGCAGATGGCTGCCCCTCTCTGAGCCAGAGGTTAAAAGGGTTTAAAGGGAATTTTTCCTTTCCACTGTTGCCAAGCGTTTGCTCATAGGGCACCGTGTGAGTGTGTTGTTGTGAATTGGTGCTCTAACAATAAAGTCCTTAAGTGGAAACCTTGAAAAATATGAGAATCTTGCATCCAACTTTCTTTTCAAATAAATTTTTGTACATGGATTGTACAAATCCATTGTACATGGATCTTGCATTCAATTATTTCAGTCTCCTTTGATGGTATTTAGAATATCGTGGGTCGTTTCAGTATTAACCGTGTCTTATTTATGTGTCTCACAATTTTTATACAAATTATTCTGAAAATTATTTTTGTCTTTGTTTTTTTTGTAATGTTAGCCAAAGCCTGTCAAATGTGAGTGAACTGAAGACTTTTACAGCTTACAAATTTTGCACTACAAATTTCAAAATCCATACTGACCTTAAGTGAGAGTGGCAGTAAATTAATCTATTCTTACACGTTACCCTTCCTCAGTAAATGGGATTCTCGTGATTTAAAGGTCATAACCGGCAAGTGTTGAAATTGATGCACTTTGGCACGCACTCCATGGGGTATTTTTTTTTTATGTCGTTTCACAGGTCTGCTCAATGCAGAGAAGGGTCAGCTGGTGTTGGCAGGAGATCCTAAGCAGCTGGGACCAATCCTTCGATCTCCTTTAGCGATAGAGCACGAACTCGGTAAGATGAGTGGTCTCGTTTCATTTTCTCTTTCTGATCAAATAGCATTAGTTATTTCACCGTATAGCCCTGGGCAGCTGTAACTGATTAAAGTTTAGGATCAAATGAATGTTGAGTGCTGCTTCAATTAGGAGAGTTTTTCTCAGATTTTACATGAATTTAAATTTATAATGTGAATTCTCTTCAGGACTTTCTCTACTGGAGAGGCTGATGAGATATAATCCGTTATATCAGAAAAATACAGATGGACATTTTGACACCCGCTTTGTCACCAAACTGCTGCGAAACTACAGGTGTGTCTCTCAGCCTATAGCGCTTCATTTTGCTTGTTGGAGCAACTTTAGTGCTGCTGTGTTGATCACAAGGTTTTTTTTTTTTGTTCTGCTGTTCTTTTCTTCTTTCTTTATTCCTTCCCCTTCACCCAGGTCTCACAGTGCCATTCTGAAAATCCCCAATGAGTTGTTCTATGAGAATGAATTGCAGGTGTTTGCTGACCAATGGGAGCGCCAGGCCTACTGCAAGTGGGAATATCTTCCAAAGAAGGTGTGGAACATTCTGTTCAAGATTTAGTTATACTTAATTAAAAAAAAAAGTACAAAATTGTGATAAATATAAAATAATTAAACAGAATAATGTGTACTTACAAAACCTATATAAATTAACCAAGTATAGAAATTTTATTATCTCTGCCTCTGTTAAACTGATGACCATTTTGCTTATTAATTAGCCTCTCAAATGTCCATTAACTTAATGGACATTTAATTGTAACTGTGTCCATTTGATTGTAATAAGTGCCATAAGGCATTGACACCTGTGTTATGTTCATTATGAACTATTATTAAAGACAAAACAACATCAGCAGGAAGCCCAGAAAAATAGAGCACATCACTTTGGTTTTGAAGTCCTTACACTTTAAAATACTTCTATTAGTTTATAAATCGCTGAACGGTTTAGCACCACATTACATTAAAGACTTATTATCGTCGTATCAACCTACCAGTCTACTCTGTATACCCAGAACCAGAACCAAACATGGAGAAGCAGCTTTCAGATTTTATGCACCTTTAATCTGGAACAAACTCCCAGAAAACTGCAAAACAGCCGAAACACTAATTTCCTTTAAATCAAGGCTGAAAACCCACCTGTTTAAAGCTGCTTTTGATTAGCAGTCTGCAAACGAATCCGGGTGAAAGCTGCTCTAAACAATTACACACTGACCATCTCCCTATGAGTATCATGTGTATCTGCTTGATGGTTTTTATGATTTTGTATGATGATTCTGATGTTTTGATGTGTACTAGATTGGTATTTTAATGCTTTTCATGATTTTACTGCACATTTGTTTGATGTAAAGCACTTTGAACTGCCTTGTTGCTGAAATAATTTTTTACTTAAAGAAGAAGAGATTTACAAGAAAATGGATTATGGAAAAAAAAATATTGGCAATTAGATAGTTGCATCTGCACTACAGATATGTTTGCTTTGAAAGTGCTGATGGAGAAGTATTGAAAAGGTCAGGAGGAGTTT
This sequence comes from Bujurquina vittata, assembly GCA_015106715.1. Classification (NCBI taxonomy): domain Eukaryota; kingdom Metazoa; phylum Chordata; class Actinopteri; order Cichliformes; family Cichlidae; genus Bujurquina; species Bujurquina vittata. Next base: position 21,530 of record VUQK01038691.1, on the reverse strand, counting down.
CACTGTGTCTTTGTGGATCTAGATAAAGCATATGATAGGGTGCCAAGAGAGGAACTGTGGTACTTCATGAGGAAGTCAGAAGTTGCAGTGAAATATGTGAGACCTGGTGCAGGACATGAATGAAGACAGCAGGACAGTTGTGAAGTGTATGGTAGGAGTGACGGATCATTTTTCTGAGCCCCTTGTTTGCAGTAGTGATGGACAGGTTGACAATTGAGATTAGGCAAGAGTCTTCCTGGATTATGATTTTCACACAACATTGTAATTTATAGTGAGAGGTGAGGTGGAGGTGTCCTCAGTGAAAGTCAGTAGAAGCAAGACAGAATAGATGAATGTGAGTGAAAGGGAGGCAGGTGGAATTGCAAAAAGCAGAAGTAGTGAAGCTGGATGAGTTTAAATACCTGGGTCAACCATCCAAAGTAACAGATGAGTGCACAAGAGAGGTGAAGAAGAGAGTGCAGGCAGGGCGGGATGGGTGGAGACAAGAGGCTGAGCTGGAGGTGGTAGAGTTTCTGGGAAAGGATTAAAAAGTATATCAGAAGGTCAGCTCAGGTTAAGCCGTTTGGAGACAAAGTTAGAAATGATTTCGACATGTGCAGAAGATGGAAGAAAAGAATACCACCACAGAGAAGATTCATGGATGTAGTGAAGGAGAACATGTAGCAGGTTGGTATGACAAGAGGATGCTCGGGATGGGGTGAGATGGAAGCAGATAATCTGCTGTGGTGACCTCTCAAGGGAGCAGCTGAAAGAAGATGGGGTTTGTTCTTATGGCTTCTTATGTCAAAACGGACATAATTGGAATGCTAACATGTGCTATTCATATGTAGTTTTGATTCATAGTTTCAACTTAATCAAGGATTCAATTCCCAGATTGCATTAAAACCATATTTAACTAGAATAACTGACAGTGCTACCCCACTACAGGGTTTTCCAGTGATCTTCCATGGAGTGTTGGGCAAAGATGAGAGGGAGGCCAACAGTCCGTCTTTTTTCAACGTGTCTGAGATTGAAGTGCTGATCGACTACCTCAGCAAACTGATAGAAACTCAAGGAAAGAAGGGTGTCCCTAAACTGTCTGCAAAAGACGTCGGAATAATCGCCCCCTACAGAAAACAAGTGATTATGCAGGGTGTACATTTTTGTGTTAAATGATTGGTGGTGGTGGTAACTTCCCATGACTGCTTACTTTGCTAACAGGTTGAGAAAATCCAGAAGGCTCTGAGGTCCATCCCGGCACTGAGTCGATGGAGTGATCTCAAAGAGCTCAAGGTTAGTGCAGCTGTTAACGTGGTTCGGTGCCCTCATGCAATCCTAGGATGCTCATTTACAGTGTCTTAATAAATGTAATCAAAATATTGATCTCTTTTATTTATTGTCAATCAGAAGTGTAATTTTAATTTTTGAGGGTATGTTTGTTAAACACATAATGTGAGATTAAATAAAGTTTTATTTGGTAAATTGCATTCATTTTCTATTGTTGTTCTCTCTTTATAATATCAGGTTGGTTCTGTGGAGGAGTTTCAGGGACAAGAGAGGAAGATCATTATGGTCTCTACCGTCCGCAGCAGCATCAACTACGTCAAAATGGACCAAGATTTCAATATTGGATTCCTGTCAAACGAAAAGGTTTGTCACATAAGTTAGTAAAGTAAAAGAGAACCTGCTGCCTCTTTACTATTTCATTCAGTAAGTTACTAAAATATTCTATTTTTTGTATATATGTGTATTCACTTGTAGAGGTTCAATGTGGCCTTGACGAGAGCCAGGTCGCTTCTTATAGTGGTGGGAAACCCTGTGATCCTCAACAAGGACCCCACGTGGGAGAAGTAAGAGAACCACAGGAGATGTGTTAGCACAGTTGGCAGACTCTGAGTAATGAGGAAACACAAAGTGATTACTGAGAGTGAAAGCTCACCGTTGGCAGCTGACGAAACGACCTCAAAAGGTCCGCTTTGTCGTCGTTCTGGAGCTTTTGGACTGTTTGACACCGGTTTCCTCTACAGATAAAGTTAGCCCCGTTAACATGGAGTGCACTCTAAAGACTTCTCATTCATGTTTCCTTTATTTATTTATTTACATATTGCTTTTATCATTCACAGGTTCATCAGCTACTGTGTGAAGGAGGAGGGCTACACTGGATTTGACTTCAGCGACGCAGAGGGAGAAGATGATATTGTGTCCAGACTGGCAACCCTGAAAATCAGCGTGGATTCTGAATGTTAGTACAGTTTTAGCCTCAGCAGAGCGGAAACTGTCAGACTCATCAGTTTGGTATCAAGCTAAGCTGTATGTCTTTTTGGTTTTTCTGACTTTTAAAAATATCGCTTTAGGCTTTAAGAAACGGGGATGGGCTACAGTCAGTAGTTGCAGGCTTAAACCTCTTACCAGCTACAGCTAAAAATGGAAAAGCATTTGGAACAAAGCATTTGCCCAGCGACTATTCCTTTCACACATAAAATATTCTGGTTGTGAAAACTAAACTTGTGTCTTTCTACTTTTGTTGCAGGCCCGGTATCAGAGGAGAGTGCCCTTCAGCAGCACGTGGACCCTGGGTGGAAAAATGAGCATTAACATTTCTGCAGATGTAGCCGTGACAGCCACAATAGATTAAGTCCATATGAATCAAAGTATTTTATTTTATTCTCACTCTTAGTGCGTTAGCATATGCGATTTAAGAATGTATCCTTTTAATGAACCTTTTTAAGAGTAATTTGCATATAAATGTTTGGTCTTTTTTTTTTTATTATTATTATTTAGTCCAGTTATCACAACGTTGGCTGTACACATGCTAAAATTTCCCAGATGGGAAATGAAGAGAAACATTTTATTACACAAGAATTTATCACCAAATGTCTTACTGTCAACAAACAATTCAAAGCTAAAAAAACAAATGAAATAAAGTCTTTTTGATCTACTGTATGTTATGTTGCACGTCCCCTCACCTGATTGTTTCGTGTAGTTGCGTTCTGGTTTTCAAGGATGGACTGAGGAGACCAGTCTGTCTATTCGCAAAAATAGTTTATTAACAATGTTCATGTTCACTTAAGATCAAACATTCACTACAACACTTTCTGTTTACAAAGCATTATTACAATGAGCTTTTATAGAAATCTGGATCCTTTATTTATTTCAAATACTTCCAGAGAGAGAAACAAAAAAGTTGCACAACATTGAGCTGAAGCCGTTCCCAAAGAGGTGTGCGATGTTAGTGCTTCTGTATGTGTGCGAAAACTGCAAAGACCCACAGATTTCTCATGCATGCATCAATATTGCGAGGACAACTTATAGCGGGACATCATCGGCATACACATTAACAGCAGTATAGTACATGCTCTCAGTGATATGTTCAACACTAGATCCTCTGCTGCTCTACAGGAATGCTTCAATCCTTATGCTCTATTCCCGGCTACAGTTATTTGCCTACCAATCTCAAATTCCCAAATATTCCTTGGCGAGAGCTTAAAACACATCAACACCATGAAACCCTTCCATTTGATAAGTTGTAGGGATATGAATCTTTTAACTTGCCTAAATAGTGTGCTTCTTGTCTAGAGTTAAAAAGTAGCATCCACCCTCTAAAGATCTGAGGTAACAATCTTTGTTTTTTGCTTGTGATTAATTCTCCCTCCACTAAACAAATCACAACACCTAATCTGAGCTGTAGCCTTTTTGCCGGCCCACTCAATTCAAGCATAATTTATGTGCTTGACCAGCAGAGGGTTTAAGTTTGCATTACATACAGCTTTACAACATAACAGATACAGACCTTGCCAACTGGTAGGTTTGATGCGTTTACTGGCATTGTAAGAAGGTTGCATGCAACACCGAAGATACTGTTTTGCCACATACTCAAAATCCACCCACCGTGCAACCAGCAGACATGTACAGTAGATGAATGAGCAACAGAGGTGGAGGAAGGAATGCTGTGCCTCAGGACGGTCAGTGGGGTCTCAAGCTCACCATCGAGTATTCTGGGTGGACACATGAGCACATACAGGTACCAGAGGATGGTCTGACATGTCTTAGTTGACCTTAATTTAACGTAGACCCTTAAATACCAAGTTTTTTTGTTTGTTTTTTTGCAATGAGTAGGACTAATTTTCATCTTATAGGTTGTAACTGAAAAAAATTTCAGAGGAAAACAAAGCTATAAAACATCAATGGAAATCTTTACAGATGCAGAGAGATGTTTTTTTCAAAGATGCTAAGTAACTATTTTTTTTTAATTTTCCATGACTTCGCTTGCTTATCTGTCAAGATAACAAAGGTGTATTGATACACAAAGTCTTAAAAATTAAGTAATGACGGCAGAGAATGAGTAACATCTTTCACCATTTATTAGTCCATTCAAAGAACCAAGTCTTATAAAACATGTCAGAGCGGTCACTCTTGACCTTGTCAGCATCAGCTTCACTTTCAGCAGCTAGTCCATCTGCTCGGGGAGAGAACCACCAAAAGGCACACCAGAACACAGAAGGCACCGGAAAAAAAAACTGCGCACACGCACCGTGGCTCTTCTCAAACATGTAAAGAATGTCATCCAACTGGAAACATCCACACTAACAGGATATGATTTCCATGACTGGGCTGACCAGTATAACAAACAGATTCCAATAATGGGCGTAACCGGTTAACGTCTCGAAAAGAGCTGAACTCAGTCACTGATAAACAAACAAGGGAGGGTTCACCAGGCCGCGGCCTACATGCGGTTTCAGTTGTGTCATCGCCCTGTTGGTCCTAACAGCAATTGTGCATAGTTGAGTCATATTGGCTTGTGTCTCGGTTGGCCCCCTCTCCCTCCCCTCCCATCTAGCTTCACCCACCGCACAGATTAGCAACAGTTATGAGGGGTGCATGTGAATAATTTTATGCAGAATGGGAAGCTCACTCCTTTGTTGACACATTTATTACATTACAGAAGCAGCTGCCTGTCTTTATCCTCGATGCGAGTGGGCTCAGAATGGAGAATGTAGAGGGAAACTAATGTTTCATGCCAACAAAAATGACACAAGCAGCCATTTATTGTGCTTGACGTGAGGAGCACTGAAAGCCTTTAGTTATGGCTTTGCTCAGGTTTCACAATGACAGCACTGTGTAAGATGAGCTACAGTACAATGAAGGGGTCCCTCAGCTGAAATGCTAGCTCGCTGACAAACAGATGGTGGTATATAAACTTAAAAAAGGCACTAGCGCTTATGGTCAAAAGATATCATCTTTAATTCTCTATCACTACTGCTACAGTGAAACAGAACTGAACTGCCTGGACAAGACTTTACTCATGAAGACTTTATACAAGCTAAGAATGATGCTGCTTGCCGGACAAGCTTGTGAAGAACAATATTGCATACAAATATGTGCACCTACCAAAGCCAAGTTACCAAAACAAAGAAGAGAAAAAAAAGTGTAAAGACAGATTTTGGGGGACAAAAGTAAATCAATAAGGAAACATCAATTTCTAGCCACAGATGTAATATAGTCCATTTCCTATATTAGCTTTGTTTACGATCAATTCATCTGCCCGCCTTTGCCATGAAATATGAGATACAGTACAAAGATCCATTTGGTAATTGGTCAGTCCTTTTTCATGTGTTATTTTTCTCCAATTGGTCAGCTGATTTGATGATGTTTGGACTGCTCACAGCACCGTGCAGCCACTTCTCTTCTTGCGCTTGCGGACCTGCAGTGCTGCTCTTGTGGCCATCTCGAACACTTCCCGCACACCATCCTTCGTCTTAGCAGAGCACTCCAAGTAGCCGAAAGCGCTGATCCTGCCAGCCATGTCTCTGCCTTCTTCTGTCTTCACTGGCTCCTGCAGGGGTTAAATCAGACACTATTAAGGGCTGAACTAAAGTGCTGAGAGAAGAGAGATCCTTGCTTCTTTTTTTTTTTCCTTTTAAAGTGAAATTAGAGCACTATCAATCAATTATGCATTAAACAGAATCAATACAAAATTCTTCATCACCCTTTTTTGATACTTAATAAAGTAACATTTATTTTTAATGCAAAAAGGCTTTTTAAATGAGAAGACTTGTCAGTATGTCTTTTTTAATATTTAGTAAATTATTTAAAATCTTGTGAAATCAGTTTCATACAGACATGCTTTAACTTTTCTACATTTTAATTCCTCTATTGTTATTGCTTTCTACTCTAAATTACTGCACACTGCCCATCCTGGAAGAGGGATTCCTCCTTCTGCTGTCTTCTTCCATTAAAGTTTTTTCTCCATCTGACAGAAGGTGTCCAATTACATAATATCTTGTGAGCAGTACAAATGCTGTGTTGAGTTTTAGAGTGTGATAAGCCTTCATACTCAGTGACAAATTAAACCAGCTTCCCTGAATCCCATTTCATGGTCTGACTGTACAGCCATATGAGCGTTCTGCTTTTCGCATGCTATCCTGGGTTAGAACATCTCTATCCTGTCATAGTTCTGATGTGGTCAAAAATATTTTGAGCAAAGTCCTATTACTGTCAATAAGCTGGGAGATTGATGCTGCAGTTAATAGAGTGGTGGTGTAATGTCATAAACATGAGGTTGAAACCCAGTACAATAATGAATTTTCCATTTCTACACACAGGGCATCAGTGTTTCTATAAGCTGACAGTTCTTAAACCGAGTCCGCTGGATATGACGTGGAAGCAGGAAAAGCAAGATTAACTTCATCTGTCATGCAGCTTCTTTAGAAATAAATGGGAGGTGGCAAATATTTGCAGGATGATCATGCTATCTGACCATTTTTAAGCAGTTCCTTAAGGATTAATAATATGCACCTAAATATGTCAGACAAAATCCTAATAAAACCTCTTAAAATGTTTCCACCCCATCCTCTGGCTTTTGCTGCCTGAGCATTCAGGAGCTCTCTACCTGTATCAGATTAGCTCATTCCACTATTCATTGACCTTCAGGTGCCTTTGTACCTGCTTCATCTTGGCTAGCTCTCGCCGTGTATGCTCATCATTCCTCAGGTCCTTTTTGTTCCCCACCAGGATGATGGGAACATTGGGACAGAAGTGCTTCACCTCAGGCGTCCACTTCTCAGGGATATTTTCTGTCCCAGGAGAGACAAAAAGTGAGCTGAAATGCTCAGTATAGAGGAGAGAACTATAAAAAGGGACAAGCAGTGCAGAGTCACAGTGCAGAACACTTCTTGTGATGGATTGCTCTGCAGACTCCTTGAGGCAAAGATGTTTTTAGCTGCATTAATCCCATTTCCCATCAATTCTATTAGGGCATTTTACAAGGTCCCTGCCTTGCTTCTTTCAACTAGCTTTGATTATGTGATAATAAAGATCAATGTAAACATAATTATGTAATATAAGTCACGCTATTTATAACTTGTCATATTCAGACATTTTAAAATAGGCTACAGTATATCATTCGTTCCTCACCTAAACTGTCTGGGCTGTCAATGGAGAAGCACATGAGGATGACATCTGTATCAGGGTAAGAGAGAGGTCTCAACCTGTCGTAGTCCTCTTGGCCTGCAGTATCCCACAATGCCAACTCCACCTGGAAAAAAACAAGAGAAACAGTTATGAGAAGGAGCACAACATCTACAAAATACATATAAATCTGCACATAAACATGGATTCATCCTGAAAATAGGGTTAAGTCTGGTTGTACTCTTTACTTTCACTAATCTTACCCACAGTTCACATAATGCCCACTAATGCAAATGAACACCAACATTTAACCAGTCATGACATCACTTTTGGACAATGACGCAGAAATCCTGAGGCATGTGGAGGATGTGAGTAATGTTCCCAAAGGCTGGAGCTTTAAATATGAGAAAGCAAATAAAGTTAGCAGTACTTAACATAGCACTGCTTTTCCCTCTGACTGCATCTACTTTGCATCTTGATCCTAATCTGTGATCTGTTAGTTTTACCCGTGTTCATTTCCTTGTTTGAAGGAATTCAGTGTACAGACAGCCACTTATCAACGCCACAGCAGCTCTGACCTAATCAGAGCTTCATACTGTAAGTCTGTTATGTTATCAGTGTTGTGGAAATGAACTTGGGGACTGAGCTCATCCCATCACACCACTGATTAATTCAATTACGGAAAGTGAGAGATTAGCAAGCATCAAACCGGGTAGAGTCTCTCCCTGTACAGGCATCAGCAGCCAATCTTCACTTGAGTTTGCTCTTCAGCTGACTCACTGAATTCAATGGAGAGAGGAAAAAAAAAAAAACTTGCAAAGTTTAAATACCAAAACTTTGCTGAATGACAGACTCTAGCATGCCCACAGAAGGTACAAAAATCAGTTAACAGTCCCAAAATAGAGGTTTGCAGAGGCAGAAGGTGGGAGGTGGCCAAACACTGTTTAGACTGCATGAGCAACCAGAGCATTATGTTCCCACTGGGCTAGTTGTAAGCTGCAGACTTGAGGGAGGAAAGAGGGGAAAAAAAACATCATCAACAACAAAATACAAAACAAAAAAACAGTCTATTTATGGAATCAGTTCAGTCTACTGATGATGACAGTGTCTTAGCCTCGAGGGTGCAGTGGGGGGGGGGATTCAAAATTAGGGGATGAGCACAAATCTAATCCATCTGGTTGTATAAGAGGCTAAATCTCATGAGATGGCCATCCTCTAGAGAGACACTTAGGACTTGACACTCGCATCTTTTCCAAAATTACCTCAAGCTGATGTCCATCATGGATCGCTGACTTTATATTTTCTGTCCAGAACATGAGATTTAACCCCCTCCCTACTTCCACCGAAGTGCAGCCACGACAAGGACAGGAAGTGAGGCAGGTTTATCAGGCAGTAGCAGGAGGAGGGGGAATCCTGAGGGAAGGAATGGGATTGCCAAGAGACATCCCTGTTCCATGTCTGAACAGGAAGCTGGGAAGTAGAGTCATTTCCTGTTTTGCCAAGTGGCGTAGCGATGGTCAGATCAAGAGAAATAACGAGCCATCTGCAGCTTGGACTCGACCTCTCTCTGACCAGCTCCCCATGAGTCAGAGTCAAGACGTCTCTCACACACACACACGCACACACACGGATTTAGTTACAATTAGCTAAACCCTCTTCCCAAACACCAACTGTCCAATCACAACTTAACTGTGACTACAGAGGTTTGTTTTCCGTTGTGCATTCAACTTACGTTGTTAATATTTTCTTTGTAATTTGTGGATGCTAAGATAACATTTACACTACAACAAAGTCTGACTTTTACGAGTATTTTGAAGCGGTGCTTTACTCTCTCTACCTGGGACCTGGTTTAATTTAGTTACATGTAGTCTTTCAAAAAGCTAGCACTTTAAAGGTTATAAAATCCACTTAAGATCTGTACTCGCAGCCTAATAATCAGAAGAATTGTTGTATTTATGGTAAGTCTGGTGACATTAGTGCAAACTGTGTAGTGTGAGAGATTGGAAAGGTTGACAGATGCAGCAGCAGTAATTAAGGGGGACTAGGCATTAAAAAATAATTACAGACACAAGAACGTGTGAGACACCATCACTTCAATAGAGTATATTTTTGTTTAAATAGTACAAACCTGCTTTCCGTCAACCTCAATATCAGCAATGTAGTTCTCAAACACTGTAGGCACATAGACTTCAGGAAACTGGTCTTTACTGAAAACAATGAGAAGACATGTTTTCCCGCAAGCTCCATCGCCAACGATCACCAGCTTCTTCCGAATGGCTGCCATTTCTGTTGGGAGAAGAATAATAAGTTCTTACAAATAGAACTTAAATCCCAAGAAACTTTTTTTTTTCTTTGCTGTTAAGGGAGTTTTCACATTTCAGACTGAAGCCGTAACAACACTTACACTGTCATCTGCTCGTGGATTTTACATGGCAGATATTTAAATTATTTGTAGCGATCGCAGGATAAATCAAGAACACAATGTCATAAAAAAAATGTTTTTTTTCTTCCCCTGCTCAAGCGGTGTAGCTCCAAAGCAACCACTTTGGCATTTCTGACAGACGGTACCGCATTACACCTTCGGGAAGACTCTGATCTGAACACTGTCACAACAAAGTGCAGTCACAGACCTTGAATCCCCAATGCCAAATCTAGACTACAAAGCTATACAAACAGAAAAGATGGAGGATGAGACTGGAGTGAAGGAGAGGAATAAAAGACATGTTGAGACAAGCTAGGACATGAAGGAATGTGTTATCAGCCTCCGCATCCGCTGCTGTTTTGTAAGCAGGAGAAAAGTGTAAGGAAATTAGGGTAGCTGATGAAGTGCTTGGTGGTGTCCTGAAACAGCCAAAACACTACACTGCTTTTGATTTCTTTGTGTGTGTACTGCACAGGCATTCCCCACCAAAACAAAATCGCTTATCAAGGCTTAAATTTTATGCTGTGCTTCAAGAAGCTTTACTAGGTTTTGTGCAACACCCATCAAGAAATATAATGCAGTATCCCCAGCTCAGAGGACTAGTTTAGAGGGTGTGTGTGCCCAATGCATGGGGATGAGTTAGCTGTGCAGCTGATGGATGAGCTGGAGCTCTGCTGCCTGGGAGCAGCTGTGCATATAGTCATTTGGCTCCTCACCTCATCCACTTTCTGCCAGACAGTCTTGACACTAATACTCTTCATGAGGGGCACCCACTTATCAGGGGAAATTCATCTTTCTGCGCTATAGGCAAAATTTTGAATTGAACCTGCCCCAACGCCCACTTTTAATCGCTGCTCAGATGCATGGCAATACCGGTGCTTTCAATAAGCAACATCAAGCCATTCATCAGAAGTCGCAGCGAAACACAGGCTGAGGTCATTAGAGAAATTGTTGCTAGTTTCATATCACCAGGAAGGCTTGTTAGACCTAATTTATTTCATGCACAGCTTGAAATTGCAAGAAATACCTCTGCAATGTGAAAATGTATTTGTATGTTAGACTTTTGCTTGTTCTTGCTGATGATATTTATGGGTATCAGAGTGGGGATGCATGGAAGCAAAAGGGTACCTAGTAAACCTGATGGTACCTCCACTTTCTGTATAGACCCTCCGTGCAAAAAGGTGATGTACACTCCCATTTTATTTGTGGACGCAGCAAACGACCACTTTTGCCAATAACGCGTAAAGCACTATCAGCACCATGTAATCAGCTGACCTCTATACAAAGTACGCTCATTTAAATACAGTCTGCAGAAGTGCATACAATTATTTTTATTTTATTTGATGTAAATGTTTAGGAATAAATGGACTGAATTTTGAAGTGAATTTTAAACGGGAAAGAGCAAAATGGAGAAGGTAAGTGAAGGAGTTACTTCCCAGCTCCATTTCCATGAATATGAAAATTTGGCATAACCAGCAGGAAACTTTGGGCGTTTGCTGCTTCACAGTTTTATTAACAACTGAGTTACTTGTTTCCTGTTATGGAAACTGTGGTCATGGGTATGATCACATTTTCTGTCTTTCACCTAAGGACCCACTCCTACAGTTCCTACAAACTGTGTTACAGCTGCAAAGGTTTTGTTACACTGCACCAGACACTCAAGTTTCACCTTAGGCTGATTATTCTATTTACTGACTCCAGCTATTCCGTGTGTTTAATACGTTCATGAAGAACAAAAAAAAGCAAATGCCCTGCTCCACTATAAAAGAACAACAACAAAAAGAGATCCACTGCTGATGCATTTAATGGTACTTGATACTTCTCCACAGACACTGCACAGCATCTTTTGCTTTTCAGAGCCTGCCAAATGGACCAGAGATACTGTGAACTAGATGATGGGTTCAGAGCCAAACAAGTGGGAGACAGCAGCGCCGAGCCCTCTGTGAAACAAAACAACCCACTTCCTGTTCTGTGGAGCCTGGGAGGAGCTTTTTGGCTGCAGTTCTGTTTGGACAGGCCTTAGCAGAGCTGGGACATGGAGAGAGCAGCCAGAGGCAACTCAGTGCATGCAAGCAAGCACACACATGCCCTCTTACTTTCACATACATCCACACGTACACAGTTGCTCTTCTGAGCTGTACATTGAGTTCTTCCTGTTGATATTAGGAGCCTATGATGGAACATCTTGACACATTGACAAAAGGAAATTATGCGTGAAAATGCCCCATATAGTCACAAATGGTGCCAAATCCTCAGGCTGCCTATGACTGATGACCTCAATTTAGGGACTAATGGATACTAATGACAGCAACTACTAAAGAGGCTGGTGGTTGCTAGCACAAATCAATTTTAGTCTGTCATCCAGATGACACCTGTTCATCATGATTCAGCAGACACCCCCCCCCCCCCCAAAAAAAAAACGTCTCCACTTTCATACAAAAGTCTCTTCTCACCCTGATTCAATTAAAACCTGTATGAGAATCACTTACTGCACCTAGTGTCTGCTAGCTGACTATAAATCCTACTGAATTAAGGTGCACTACGAGATCAACTGTCTTCATGAAAGCTGCGACAGAAGCCAAAATAAACGCTTTTTTATTTATATGTTGCTGTGACTGTACACAACGCGACTTGAGGTACCTGGTGGTGCACAGAGATATCACTGGAACAAATTCATAAAGACTTCAATCATGGTAGAGCTGGCCGAGGAACAAACGTAACTGTTAGAGAGCAGGAACATTTTTTTTTTAAATGTATTTACATCCAAGACATATGGCCTTAAAAGCAAGGAAAACAGCACAGAATAACACCAAAGTTACTTTTATGAACTGACCTTTCAGTCAAGGATGAGTTTCTTGTAAGAAAAGCCCATATTCACCTTTTATCTAAGGGGATGATGCTGAAATTTGAATTTTTCCTGCCAATGTCAAAGCAAGGACATGACCCTTTGAAAACAAGAAGAAAAAAGCAAGGCTGCGTTCAGACTAATATCAAAAGCAGCCTGTTTATTCATCTGAATGAGACCTGTCCAGTGATGAAGCTAAGGTGCCAACAAAAATTCATTTTGACTGCATTTCAGTCACAGCACAACATAATATATCCTACTGAGGCACTATGGTCACGAGTCCCATAAATCCAAGAGATCATTTCAGGTGGAATAAGTTAAAAATATATACCAGTAACTTTGCAGAATTGCATGGCATATTCTCATAGTCTTACTGCTATTGTTTTGGGCTCTGAAATGCCTTCATGTTCACAGATCTGTTACCAAATCTAGACTTCCTGGATTTTATTTTATGCCTGAGGGGCAACAAGTTGCCATTGAACCTTGTGTTGTGTTCATAAAAGGGCTGAGTTCTCCTGGAAAATACTACTCTATTAACAGCAATTCAACCAAGCAGTCCTTTTTCACATTATTTCACTGAAATGCAGGCCTGAAGAAAATATAAAAAAAAAAAAAACAGAAAAGAATGAACAATATCCTGTCTATCAGGACTGTATAATATTTCTTCCTTACACTGGGAACCATGCTGTGAAGACATTATTGTTAACATGTTATGTGGTCCCCAGAGGAGATGAGGAAAGAATGTACTACTGTAGGCTACATCTCATTAATTCACATTTGATGCCACGCTATGATAAAGCAGCCCAACAGCACACCAACGAAGCATTTCTCCTCAATTGCCACTCTTCTGTTTGCACCAACAGAGCCGACTAAACCTTCCTAACATCTATAACTACACCTGTTGTCAAGAAACGTAGCAGCCACTTTACTAGTTATTAAAAAAATTAACAACTAACTGACAATTACCAACATAACGCACAATTTACTGAATAAACATTCCAAAGACTTTTCCTTTGAGGATGGCAAACCACATGCAGGCTTCCTAAACTGGCACAAAAAGTTTGAAAACCATTGTTGTGAAGCAATGCCTTACTACGATATCCTTTCCATTGTGTAGCTTTTATTTGTATGGTCTCTTGTGTATTTGTTTCAGGTATTTTGAAAGGTCAATCTAGTTAAACAGGTATTGCAAATTAGATGAGGCTAGAAATGAGATATATTTAACAGTAATAATGTTAAGTGTAATATGAGGAAACTGCATACATTATGAAGGGACAATAAGGACACAATTACCTCAATGCTGGAATTAGGGGGAAACAGCTTATCCCACTCTGTCCAAAGGTAACATAATCCACTTACTTTCTGAACCTTCTAACATGTAATATCTTCAATCAACACAAAAATCAAAGTGTAAATAATGTAC
>VUQK01038689.1:27775-40535 GCA_015106715.1 Bujurquina vittata | reverse complement strand
GGGGGGGGAGAGAATTTTGCCTTCCATTCTACCTTTAAATACCTCAGGATCCACAGTTAAACCAGCAGTCTGAGAGCAAAGTGCTATTTTAGGATAACTATGACCTGATTGTATGAGAGGACGAGGATTTTAAATTCCATTCTGTATTTGCAGGGAGCCCATGAAGAGAAGCCAAAATGGGAAAAATATGCTCTCTGTTTCTGGTCCCTGCAGCGCTCTCGCTGCAGCATTTTGGATGAACTGGAGGCTTTTTAGACAACTTTCAGAACAGCCTTGAATTACAACAAGTAATGAATGCATGAACTAATCTTTCAGCATCACTCGGAGACCGGATGTTTCTATGCACAGAAGAAAGAAAGCAGTCGAACATGTATGTTCACGATGAAGGCCATATCCTGATCAAGGATGACTCTCAGGTTCCTCAGTGTTACCGGAGGCCAAGGTAACACCATTCAGAGGAAGGATCTGCTTAGATAAGACTTTTAGGGCCAAATATAATAACCTCAGTTTCGTCTGACTTTTAATAAAGAATATTTTGGGACATCCAGGTTTTAGATGACTTGTTAAAGAATCAATACATATTCTGAAAAGAAAAAAAGTCCTATATTATTCTAATGCAAATTATGTCTGCAGGTCTGAAAAAAAAATTTAGCCACTTGATGAACTAAATGAAAGAAGAAGACACAGGAAATTAGAAGCAAACAGCACAAAGAGGCTTAGACTGCACAAAGGAGTCCCTTTACCTGCCCTGACTTGAGCATCTTTGAAACAATGGGCTGCCTTTCTTTGTGCTGATACTGTATAAGCGCTAAAACGTCTATTAACAGGGTTTTAGACACATCTGCGTAGAGGATGGTCCAGTTTCAAATTCATCGATTCAAAGATCTTTTTTTTTACAATTAGACTGATTCTTCTACATGTTGGTTGCAATGTCTAATTTAGCCTTCCCAACCAGTGGTGTGCAGCTTGTTGTATTTGCATCTTTCTTCTTGATTTGGCTGATTGTGTGAGAGGGTTTTCTCAACCAAGGTGCCAATTCAGAAGTTATCCACTTTAGCGATCTCTCCGAAGAGTTCATTTCGGTATTTCAGCTCAATGATGGCCTGGATCAACATATATTTGGACCTCATACTTGGACAGAGTTCAAATGCAGCTGAAGACAAGCACAAAATTGACAACTATGTATAGAAATGAGTGTTATTGTTAAAAAGCATCTTTTTGTTAAACCTTGAATTAAAGAAGAAAGCCAGTGCTTCAGTCACAACTGCATCATTTGATTTAAAATCCACGGTGGCGCTGTAGAGAGGCCAAACTATGAAAACTGTTCCATTGTCCAATTACTTACAGAGCTACTGTATGAACATGACCTAGTTCATTTGAATCTATATTAACTGGAAATTAAGCTGCTTCATATTCAGTGTGAAGTTACACAACACATGTGATGATGGTTGATCCAGGCTCGCTGTTGAATCAGGCAGGGTACGTGAAATTTGCATCCAAATAACTCTACATAATTACTTGCAATCCAGGGTCAGTTTCAAAGCAACTGCAACTAATTTCCAAGGGAAATGCATATGTTTAATTATCCTGCATCTGAAGGATTTTGAACTGAAGCACCCACTGGGCACCGAACCCAAAAGCGTGGATTAGGACGGTGCAGTAAAATTGTTTAGAAATGACAAAATAAACTAAATTACCAATGAAAAAGATGAAAAACATGTGGATTTAAAGCATTTGCCTTTGTAAAAAAAATAAATATATACATATATACCACTGTCATTAATGCTGAGGTCACAGGAAACATGTCGTCTACCACTTTGCTTTGACCAGATTAAAGGTAGGGGCTGATTTCCATCACATTGGTTTTAATTTTAGTGACCCGTCACGCTGGTTTTCAACAGTGAGTGCGTAAATAACAGGAAAAAGTGTACACGTGAATAACGATACTTTCAGTCATTTCAAGGTCAAAATGTGTCCCTTGGAGTAAAAAAAAGTCTAACAGCTTCCCAAAAAGCTTTTGAGGTCACTGTAAAGTGGAGAGAGTGATCTTGACACATTTAACACATTCCTCAAAAGCTGCAAGCACCGAGGGAGACTAGATATCATTTGTTCAGAGTGAGAAGTGCTCAAAAGGGTTTCTCTGCAAAAGATGGGGGCCAGGGATTATTTCATGCTATGGCCAGTATCCCTCTGATTTAGATATGTGGCCATTGGAGGCTTCCTTGACCCAAATGGGTTCCAGAGGCACAGTAGCTGCGAAGATGTGAGCCTGACCAGGTAAAAAAGATCTGTAATTGGAGTTCCTTTAACAAGGCTGTTACTTTGCCATAAATCATGGCAAGTGAAAGTCCTGTGCCCTCTATTCAGTGTCCTGAAATAGTGCAGCAGCAAAAATTAAGTGTGCTCTGTCGGAACCTTCCTTCCTTAATCCAGTCGGGGATTCTTGGATTTTAGCCTGCTGGGCTCACTGTGAAGTGTTTGCTTTGTAGTAAAGCATGAAGCTCTGCGGTAAAGCCCACTCCTTTCATTTAAAAAAAGAACCCAAAAAGTATAATTATGTGAATGAACCACAGCAGAGTTTTGTTAACTAGGCTACATGGCTTCTTTTTTTTTTTTAAAGCAAATACCATCTAAAGCAGGCAACGAGAGTCGAGACTGCAGCAGTCTGACTCTGACTTTAACACAGATGTTGTTGAAGCTTTATTTTAAAAAATATAAAATTGTATTAAGACTATGACCTCAGAGTAAGAAGGTTGTGAGAATGACTAAATTCTGTACCAAAGTAAAACATGTGAACTGGGCACACGTATTTGTTTTTATGTGCAACCCTGATTTTGCTTGCTATCAATGTTCCATGTAAGTGATGGATTTTCATTTTCCTTCCATGGAGGGAAATCTTGGTACTTCAAATCCTTCTTATACAAAATTCTGGAAACATGAAGGTTCTTGTTTAGTTTTAGTGCATTTGTGCAGAGGCTGCAATTCTTCTCATCATGGACTGAAGAAGAAGAAGAAGAAGGACGCCCACAAGCACGGGAAAACTGTGCCTGGCACGAGCAAACACATCCTTCCCCACTCGGTCCTGTAGTTTGCGTGTGTTGTGTGTCCTTTCATTGTGCTTCTGTCAGAGTTCGCTCATAAACGTCACAGTAAGTGCTGTAAAAATAATAAAATCATTTGACTTGGTGAGAAGAAGTGACATTTTCTAAGGTTCCCTACATCTGGAACAATAATGCAGCAGATAAAAGTGTGATGGTGTGTGTGTGTGTGTGTGTGTGTGTGTGTCACAGTGCACTGCTGGAGTCAAAGATGAGATTCTAGTTTATTTTAATAAAGAGACTTTTAAATAAACTAATCTTATTTGCATCGTGGAGAGCATCATCATCACGCTGAGCTCTAAAACATCTGAAAATAAAACTTTGAATGCAGGATAATTAAGAGCCTCATAGTATGGGGTCTGCTGCTAGCTTCAGAGCACCAGGAGCCTAATTAATTGAAACATATTCAAAGCCAGTCAGATTTACACGTACAGATCAGTGCTGAAAATATTTGTGTCAGATTTCAAAGCCTTCAAGTTGGAGTTTCTGGCTCGATGTGCTGACCTTTAGTGCAAGACAGCTTAAGCTTGTTTATAGCCATTTAACCATCCCTAATAAATGCAACTGCTGCTGATTATGTAAGAAATAAAAATGCCTCTCACCCCCTTGGGGGGAGTTATATGTCTTCTCCTCAAGCTCGGGTCCTCCAGCAGAGGTCTGGGATTCTGTGGCGTATCTGCTCCCAGGATGCTGTGTCATTGTCCACACTGGTGATGCTGTTTGGAGTCTCTTCCTCCTCCTCCTCCTGCTCCGGGTGGTGGGCGGGCCTTCCTCCTCCCTCAGGCAACACGTTGCTCATCACACTGCAATCAACTTTGCTTGTGAGAAAAAAAGACTCCAACATTAGCAATACTGTCTGTAAAATATCTGTATTTGTGTCCATCGTTTGTGCTGGCCAAAGTGGTCTTTGACAGTACTATCTGGCAGACCCGGTTAGAGCAGCCCCCCGCTAAACAGGGTGCTGCACCTTCTGCTCCACCAGAGTGGATCCCCCTCCACAAACCAAGGGTCTGAAGCTCCTCTCTGTGGACACAGTGTTTCAGCCATGTGAGCCTTTCACAGGTGAGGTGGGATGCTGTGGGAAGCTTTTTCTGCAGTGGTCCTTGGTCATGGCCCATTCCTCCAGCTCTCTCCCCAACGATGCTATAAGTCTTCTAGGAGGTAAAGCCTCGGCAGAGGCATTTGTCCTGTTAAACTCTATTGAATCCTGTCATATAATGACTTCCCGTGTGAATTAAAAAACTCTCACTCACCCTATGCAGCCAGGAGGATAAGATTGAGCAGTGAAATAAAAGTGTTGCAGATTTTGTTATTGAGTTTTGTACTATGACTGTTGAGACTGGATGGTCAGAGGATGCCTTGCAGGGAGTGCTTTTTCAGTCATTAAGTAAACGGATGAAGGCCCAGTTGGTGATAAAGTCCCTACCTGTGAAGTACTGTTTTCTTTGGTGCTCAGGATTGACAACAGAAATAGGGAGCAAAATCCTGACAGACTACAAATCCCATCCAGCACTTCCTACTCGAGTTCCAGCTCTGCTAGCCTTTCCACCTCTGCTTCCAGGTCGTCCCGTCTTTGCAGGCGCTAGCCCCTGAGCCATCGGCAGAACACAGCTCACACAGAGGAACGTTGGAGGCGTGTCTCTCCTGTGCTCAGCCATTTTACTGCAGCCAAAAGAATCGGCCCACCAACAAGGTTGGGGATACTTGTGGGCAGTGCTGTTCTGTCCCTCTTGTTGTTACCTGTGTGTTAACCAAGATTCGTTTCCTCTCCAGGCCTGGAGATTCCAGGTGGAGCAGAATCTCCATCTTGTAGCTTCTGGTGATCACTGAGCACCATCACCTTCCACCACCCTTAATAAGGTCCCCTTTAGAGCCCCTGCAGGGGCCCATCAGCTTCGTTAGGTTAGATCAGAGCAACGTCTGCATCCAGGAGGAGAGTGAGTGGAAGACAGCGTTTAACACCCCAGCAGGCCACTTTGAGCACTTAGCGATGCCCTTTCGAACGCCCCCGTACACCTCCACAACTTTCTCTGACAAGACCCTCGAGGAGCATCAAGTCCATGTGTGCAGTGTGCTGCAATGCTTTCTGGAAAGCAGTGACCCATTTGGGCTGCTTTTGAAGGAAGGCAGGTGGAAACAGACCCAGAGAAGATCGGGGCAGTGCTGGATTGGCACTCCCACCACCAGGAAACAGCTCCAGCTATTATACAGCCAGGTGGTGTCATCACTGACATCTACAAAATGACCTTCTTTGATGCTGATGCGGCCTTCACCGAGCTCGAGGATAGATTCACCTCAGCACAGAGTCTATTTCAGCCGGAGCTAAAACTCCAGTTTATAGTGGAGGCGGGCATTTTTGACTAGGGGCAGGCGCAGTGACAATAATCTGTGTACATTAATGAATACAATATTGTTTTGTTTAATTACATTTAAAAAAGGAATTTCTGACTGTGCCCTAAGTGTGACAAACATGCAAAAAATACTTTTTCATGACACTCTACAATTATTCTTTTACGCATGTATTAGTGAACTCATGAGGAGAGTTGAGGAACACAGGGGGTTCTCCTACAGCTACATGACACAGCTCTGTGAAAACTAATGCACACTGACTAACCCGTTCACACTCGATTAGTCTGATTATGCAGTCTAATAGGGTTGATGATGAATTTAGTTCTATGAAGCTCTAATAATTGTGATCGCAGAGGCTCATTAATTAGTTAGTTAAACCATTAAAGGATGAACATAAACTGATTAGTCATCATGTGCAATATAATTCAGTCTTTTTTTGTTTGTTCTTTATGATGATGAATGAAGAACAAATATTCACTAACTGCTGGGCTAAAAAATGTTTTAGCTAGATTATCTCACATATGGGCAAAGTTTTATTTACATGATATTAGAAATTATTATTTTTATTCAATAATGTCCTACTGTTTGGCTAATTTACGTCATACAGTTTGATGCTATATTGCCTCCATTTCAGTTTAGCATCAAATGTAATAATGTAGCATGCCAGCAGCTGCTACGAGTTTAAAATCCTGATGTTTTCATTATTTATTAACAGTAAAACCCTCGGCAGCAAAAGGTCATCAGGTTTGCGGCGTTAAACTGGCTGCTGGTGCCGAGTTCTCAAACTTCTCTGTGCAGGCCTTCTGTACTGTAGCTGCAGGACCGCCATCCCTCTGTTCTTTTTATGTGCAGCCAGTAGTTCAGCTATTAGTGATATTACGGTAAGATATCAGCTTATTTAATCAAAAATTAGATTTTTGGCTTTTGTTAAACATTCAGGACAAACAGGAAGTCCCCCAGATGGTAAAGTACTGCTGTACATGTCCACTGTTTTTGCCTTCACTGACATCAGTGAGCAAATATTAATGGGGATACAGTCCTGACAAAAAAAATCTTGTGGACGTTAGCCTCACCAACACAAGCTTTTATGTTTAACTATAAAGCAAGCCCATATTTTGATTGTGTGTCTATTATTTTCTTTCGACTAGCTATATTTTTGTAAAAGAAAGACAAAAATAAACTGGCTGTATACTGTATGGCTTATTCTTTTGCAAAAAGAATCTAAACTCAACTTATGGAACATCAGTTGCTTACTGAGTTGTGTATGCTGAAATAAACAGAACACAGTGCATCTCTTCTCTGATAAGCTTGTCTGCAGGCAATAAAGCTGCATCTGTGGACCGCTTTAATGACCCATCATATATTGAAGGATGAGGGCTTTATTTCAGGAGTAATAAAAAAAAAAGATTTCTCATATGGCACCACACTGTCCAACCCAAACCTCTGAAATGCTAAGACGATACTTTTCCTTATCATATTGTTTTCTCTGAGGCCACAGCAGGTATAATCTTCACTGCAGAGAATGGTCTGTAATTGTAATCATGCTTTTACCCTATCATTTTTGCCCTTTTTACGGGGCCACATTACAGTTCATCTGCCCTCAAGGTGGATAAATAATCAGCAACTCAGTGGCTAATAGCAGCTTCTACACCAATTACTCAATATGTTTATTATCACTGAAATGTTCCTGCAGGTTAAGAATGAACTATGCTGCTGAGAACTGCTCAAATTTTCAAATGTTATTTTAACTAAAGAAAAAAGCATCTAAAATATCAAAATTCAAACTTAAAAAACAGTAATGGCTCAAATGTCTTCTTAAAATGTTCCATAATGTGGCTAAATGCAAAAGAACCGTAGGAATCCTCAACCTCATTAATCCTAACACTGTTTAATTATGCAGGTTTTAGCAGATCTGCCCCAAGGCACAAACCAGAGGTCTTCAGCATCCGTGTGCATAAGAACCAGGATGGCTTGTTGCTTTTATATAGTCTAGGCGAATGTCCTTTTTAACATCTTGATTTCTTCATTATTATTTCTGTATTAGTCACTGCCTGGATCCATAAACCAAAGGTACCCTTTGTTTTCATGTGACCTGATAGCAACATCGTATCCTCATGGAGCTCCACATAAAGTGACACTTCTGCACACACTTGGGGTACTGGGAGTGCATTTTAACCTTCTGCTCTTCCTCTTGTCAAGGCCTTTAAGTGAGCATCTATGCTGCCCATCTGCAAGTTCATCTGCAGTAACTTCTTTCGGCAAAATATCGCTTGAGCCATGATCAGGTGCAATACCATCAAAACTACAGTTGCTGGAGTGGCTGGTTTATTGATAGACAGTATAAAAATGGCTTAAGCCAGCACAGAAGTGCCTTAAACCTGCCTTCCTTTAAACAGGACAACACGTGGCTGCACAAAGACTTGCAGTAGAAGTCTGCAGGAACACCGTTCAGCTCTGACCTCAGTGAACACTGTCCTGATGAGTTGACAGGCTCAGTCAATCATTTCAGGTCATGTTGAAGAAGACATTTTGTAAAGTTTCAGAAAGAACAATAAGCCAGGATATGCTCATTGTCCAACAACTTGTGACTTGCTCGTCACATCCAGTTTTATCATCTGAAGGCTTCGTTACGTGACCTCACAAACCAAAGGCTAGCCAGCTCCACCTTTTTGTAGTTCTTGTGGGTTAGGGTTACAAATACAGCACGTTTGCAGATCTTGTATATTTGGGTACACATACAATCTTTGGTGAGCAAATTTTATAATTAGCACATCCACATCTCTGCATTGCACCCACACCGTTAACGTTAGCATTTGGCTAATCAAGCTTGCTAGGATTAGTTAAGGGTTGAACAATGCAGCCTCCAGAAGCCAATGCGTGATGCACGGTGGCTGCATCCATCTGTTATGTGCAGTTCAATGTCTCATTGGAATACTGCCTTTATAGACTCACGCAGGCACTTAAGCTGATTTGTCTCTTGATGCTTTCAGCAGTGGTTTGAACTTGATAGCGGCGGACAAACTACTTTTCTATCCAAAGAAAGACTTTCACTGCTTTCTTTTTGCTTTTGCATAGCAACAAGACTATTGTTCACGGCTCATGGTGCCCCTAAGTGGACTTCTTCCTCTAAATGACACACTGGAGTGCCATTTGGGGGTTAAGAGCAGTTTAGTTTGTGGTTCCCTTTGCAAAAAATGCTGGTGATTTTCTTGTCATGACCCTCACTTTCTTTTTAGTAGTGCTCGCAAACTACCATGAGTCACTCTAATTTATCAAAAATTGTTCAGTGATGTTTTGTTCTCCTTTCGAGCCGTTCCAGTGCTTCAGCCACAGTCTGAGTTCTGCTGATGTAAAGCAAAGAGGCTGAAAGGGAAAGAGTGAAGTGGGTAATTTCAGCATTAGGGATTCTCACCTAGCAGCACTTACTTGCCCAAAGGGGACCTTCTGACAGAAAAAGTGTTTGTTTCGCACCGCTGAGGTACAAGAACAGAGCAGACATGGAACATATGTTCATTATAAATGTGTGACATTCGATAGCGGTGGCACTTTGACTTCATCACCTCCCATTGGACTCATACGTGCATGCAAGCAGAAATAGCCCATCAAAGAAGAAACAGAGCGATTCTGTCTTTAGCTCCAAGACCTTTGCTTTCTTTTTTAATTATGCATTTCTTTATTTATTTGGGGGAAACACAAAATCTTGCAACAAGCCTCTTTATTGAGTTACTGTGGAGCCCAGCATGTCAAAGTCTTACCTTGGTGGGATTCATCAAAGAAAGCAGCGAGCAGCTTTTCCCTGTTGTACCATCATGAGTAATGCCTCGCGGGATGCTTCCATTTGCTCCAGCAGGCCTGGATGTGATGTGACAGGCTGTGGGATCAAAGACAGGCCCAGCTTGGTGCCTTGCATGGGTTACCGTGACTTACACAACACAAAAACTGCATTGTGACAAATGGCTGGAGGAGTTGGTAATCAGAAGTATGCAGATTTGGCTCCGCTCTGTGTTTCATTAGTGGGTTCACCTGTGGTCCATTTTCTATTTAAGGCAGGCTGCAGGTGATGCTCGGAGTCAGTTCTGCAGGTCATTATTGATATTTGTTAAGAATATTTCAAGCAGTTTTTAATGTGAGAAAGGATTTGTGGTTTTGTTTTTTTCTGTACAGCGTTACTGCAGCGCACCCAGCAGGTAGGTTTATCCCCTAGTTTGTAGTTTTAAACAATAGCCTATTAAAGTCTGTTTTAAACACGCAGCACTTTGTCTGAATACTGAAGTATTTTGGTCTCACTGTAAATAAGTTCTTCAGTTCTGCTCAATAATGAGCTCCTCTTTTATGCTTCTGCTTTCTTCAGATGTTGCTAGCCGCAACAATTAATTTATCCTGGCAGTGTTTATGAGAAGAGGCTTCAGCATTTATCATTTGTACTTTCCCTTAGTGCCCCCAGATATAGGTCCCCCTTAGATTTATCGACTGATCTGATATCTGTAGCACTGCAGTCCCCGAGGTCCTGCTGTTTTCTATACTGATGATTAATCGGCAGGTCAGACACTTTTACGTGTGTCAAGGGAGTTATTGCAACTTAGACGCTTGTTTATGAAAGGCAACTTATGCAATTGTGTTCAAATGACAAAGATTTTGCAGTGCAGCATCTTCCTGATAATTACATCCATTTGTAAATGGCTCAGGTTTCCTCTCAGCCATGCAGGCAACGTCTTAAAGTCAATTAGCATGTAAAACACAGAGACTTTAGCTCCTTGGCATTGCTGTGGGATAAATAATGTTGAAGGGATTTCATTTCTCTTTATTACCCATTTAAATTAAATGTAATAATCCTATTGGTACAGCATCACTGTCAAAATACTGCGCTTGATAAGTCTAACCTGAGACAGCCGCTGAAACTCTGAAGTTTAACAGAATATGGCAGCTTTTCTAAAAAAGAAACGTAAGGAAGAGGAATCTGGATTCATGGTCAAAAGGAAAAAAAACAGAATTGTTTATTTATTATTTATTATTGTTTTGATTGGACACATGGTAACAGAACAATATTACACATTTGCATGTATCAATTCTGAAGTTGTAATTGTACCAATTATCCTTTTATTCCCAATGCTAAAGGTTATGAAGTCATTTATTAAGCCAAGAAAGATTACTCTGTATTAAAAATGAGGCTTGTTTGACCTTTAATTTCCTGTCTTTTGTACATTTAATTACCTCTCCAATGCATGAGTGTGTTAAGTCTGCTGCAACCGTCCAGGATTGTTATTACTGAGTAATTAGTTTGGTACCTCAGCAGGACATGCATTGTTGAGCAGAAGGCAGATTTTCTTACAAGATGTCCCCCTCTCTTGTTCCCATTCACTCAGCATGGTGTCATTCAAAGAGCAAGATGATGTTATGTGATAAATTAAACCTCTGTATCATCTACACGAGACTGTGACTCGCGAGTGATTAATAAATCGAGCACAACAGGGAAGTTTTGTGCAATATGAGGACATGTGCATATGATGACTGAAGGGAAGCTGTGGTCATTTAAGAGAAGAAGAAAACAAATGGAAAGCTTTAATAAGTTTCTCACTTATTTTATGTTTGAATTGAAATGTTACATAATCGTCATTCAAATTAAGAATTTATTTGTTGTTTATTGTTTTGTTTTTTTACTTAGATTTGGGTCCTTGAGTCGCATTCATTAAAAAAAAAATACAAATTCAAATTACAACTTGCATGGATTTGATTCTGCTGATGTCCAAAAAGGGGATATTGACGAACATCAATCTGAAATGTGGACTCAATCAGAGCCACACTGGTGATTGGATCTTACCGTGATAACCAAGGTTATCGTCCTCATCTGCTCTCGCACTAAACAAGTGTGAAGTAGTTGCAGGGCCACAGTGATGGGAAGCTTATTGGAGTCCAGGCCAAAGCTGCCTCAGTCCCTTTTTAATCAGAGCTTCACCAAACAGGATGAAATAGCTCAAACTACAGCGCACCACTGTCTGGAGGTCCTTCACCTTCTCTGAATTAACTGTGAAATTGTGTTGGGAAGCAGACTGAGGTCAACTAAGGATGTTTGCTTGGTCTGTGCTCACAGTTCTGGAGTTTCCAGTAACACAGTTGAAGGACATCAAAGTTGAATAACTAAGAATTTACATATTTTTGTGCATGAATTGAGAGCAGAATGAACAGATTTTGATTTTCCTCAAAATATATGCCACTGAATGATAGTTAATACTCTGTTTACTAATCTGAGGCATTTATCGGGGGCAGCGGTCTAAGAAAGACCCCGAGACTGGAGCCTCCACCTCCAGCTCTTCAGCCCTCTCCAGTGACCATGGGAGCTCATTTTCACTGCATGCATCAATGACCTCCTTCTTTTGGTCACACACACAGTGAGCAGAAACAGCCCAAAGAGAACTCCACAGAAATGGAACTGCTTAAATGTTTGCAGCATTTCACCAGCTTTAAAGGGATTTTAGCTGAACTTGAATGAGGAAGGACTTCATGAACCGATCTGTGATGCACTGTCAACCACACCCAACACACCGACTGGCACACACCCTTCAAAATGACTTCATCAATGCAAGAATGGGGAATTTAGGCAGCAATATAATAAAAAGCAACATCTTATTATGTATCACAACATAAAACCAAAGAGAACCGCTGAAAGTGGCACTTAGTAAACTCAGTGTTTGTGTCCGGCCTGCACATTAAGTGTTTTGGTTCAACCAGCCCGCTCGTGGTGTCACTTGCAGGTGCAACAGGTAGCTGATACAGATGCCGTCTGCAAACGATGGAGGTCATCGCTGCCATTTTGAGAGCTCTAAGCTTGCAAACTAAAATTTGATGTGAGGCAACGGTTACATGAGTAGAAATGGATCTGTGATTTGTTTTCTGAATACTCGCATTGGTGGCCTGAATGTGAGTCAGACGTAATCAGCAGCAGTTACAAATTGGGCTGGTTCATTGAATACATTTGAACCACGTACCATTACCTCGCACCAAACCGCCGTTTTTGCTTCCCAAAACCAGCCCAGAAAGAGAGAAACGAGTGCTGCTGCTGCCCTGCTGTGTGTGATGTGAATGTGCCTCAGTTCACACAGTTGATGGAGAGCAATTCAGACTTCTCTTCTTTCTTCAGATATCTTTACGTCAGGTTTGGGCTGTGGCAGGCGAGGACTCACAAGGTGCAGAGCTTCCTTTCATTTAAATCTTTAATAGTAAAACTTTGTAGCATAAACAAGAACACAGCCTGAAGCACACAGCGGGGGGGGGGGGGGGGGGAGCGCCCCCGGGAAAGGGGGGGGGGAACCAAAAAT
>VUQK01038689.1:8778-27755 GCA_015106715.1 Bujurquina vittata | reverse complement strand
ATCATTACATGTTTTTTTTAGATTTATAATTTAACTATGAATTACTTAACAAAAAAATGGAAAGCGGTAAGAGAAGAAGGAGGGGGGGGGAGGGTTTAGTGACCAACGACCACGTGATAAGGACCGGGGAAACACAATATATACACAACGGGATAATGAGGGGAGGGAAACACGTGGATCGCACAGCTCAACACAATACGCTGACACAGGGAAGCAAAACTGAACACAAAGCACAAGGAACACAAGATCGCCAAAATAAAACAGGAAGTAGCCAAACCTACAACATGCAGACTTAACACACGGAGACTGACACACAAAGGGAACCAAACGAAACACAGAACAAGGAACAAGCTGAACCCGCTGAAGCACAACGCAGTGACCCGGAGAAGACAAGAGGAAAACTAAAATCTGAGCACACAACTGCAACTGCAACCAAAATAAAGTCAAAACACCGGGCCAGCAGCCCAGGACCATGTGTCTCGTGCGTGTGTGTGTGTGTGTGTGTGTGTGTGTGTGTGTGTAAGTGCTAAATAAATAAAGTTGCCTTCCCTTGCCTCTTGAATCTGTCTCATTAATCTCTGTGACATCTCAAAGCCGTGGCTATTTATAGCTCACGTTTTAGAAGGAAGACTGTTAAAACATTTTGTCCTGTTTTATAAGAAGTATTCAGAATGTTGCTCCTCGTAATGAAGAGAAAGTTTTTTTTTAATTAAATGTATGTGAACTGTAGTTATAACACTGATTAACATTTTGCACCTCAGTTCACTGATCCTCTTTGTGAATAATGACGGCTTTAGTATAAGATATATTTTTAAATTAGGGCCTAGAGGGCATCAACTTATGTGCCTGACATGGCTAATTAGTTATTCACATGCCGCATCTCATTTACAGTAAGCTAAAAAATAAAAAAAGAAGTTTCAACAATAACAATGCCATAAAACATAGCAGCACATTCTCTCGGTTGTTGAGGAAAAGATCGGGATTTGGCTTATAATGTGGTGCTTTGAAAACCTGCACTTTATGCTACATTAGACTTTATGTCTAACTGCCATACCAGGAGTCTTATTATTCCCATAACCCAGTGTGAGACTACCTTTGAGTAGCCAGCGTCTTTGACAAACTGGCAGTATCTACCTCGCTGAGAACGAGCACGGCTGGAAGTACCGACAGTTCCCTCTTTTTTAACTGTGCTGCTGAGCAATAAAGAAAACACCTTGAGGGACATTTCAGTCCACAATCTTTCACAAAATAAAATCAGTTAATATGAGTTAGTAAGACTGAGCCCTGAGTGTGTGCGCTGCACATTTGTGTGTTCCTTTTAAAATGTTTGCCACACAAACAGTCCATATTTATCTAATCAAAGCTCTTCTATTAATGCTGCGTATGCATCTTGTTTTTGTGGCTTTCTATTTTAGGGACTGTTCTGGTCATCTGCATATGTACTGTGTTTGGGATATGTGCGTATATTACTGCAAAAGGAATCTTAAGATTTTACAGTTTAGCACAAATTCAAGAGAAAATGATGTCAGAGAAGCGTGTTGCTTTTTTGTCACTAATAATAGCGCTCACTGGCTGCGTGTCATTGTGAGACTGACAGGATCTCCCTGACAACATTGATGGATTTCTAAACCTTTCGCAGTCTGCAATAACAGCTCCATTACTCCACATTCGACACGTTTCCTTGTTCACAACTCTTGCTTGTTCCAACATGTCTCGGGGGGGGGCTGCAAGCTTTACATTTGATCAACAAGTGCTCTTTCTATCAAACTGCAATAATGGATGTGAATTTGTTCTAATGTTTTTGTTTGTTTCTTGCATCCTATTGAGAAGATGACTTAGTGTCAAAGCCAAAAAGTAGTTGCACAAAGACACATTTGAGATGTGACAAATATAAATAGATAAAAAGTTTCAATGTGTCAGGTTTTCACCTGCCTTGATAGTTTTTGTTTGCTGCTTCCACTCTAATTGATTTCACAGTCACTATCAATGCCAGTCTGAATCCTTGTGATGGAGTACAGTGTACACATTTCAGCAGTAATGTAGTACATTAAAGTACTGTTTGACTCCACGATAGCAAACAAATCAGTCAGCTCAGCAGAATAAAGAGATTCAAAGGTTAGGACCCAGGCCAACAGATCCTGTGAACATGTTTTACTATGTAGAGAATAATAACATATTTTATATCAGCAGTCACTCATTTTTACATGTCTG
The DNA here is from genome assembly GCA_015106715.1 of Bujurquina vittata. NCBI lineage: Eukaryota > Metazoa > Chordata > Actinopteri > Cichliformes > Cichlidae > Bujurquina > Bujurquina vittata. The sequence continues at coordinate 25,544 of VUQK01038689.1, read as the reverse complement.
ACAGTTATCTGACCCTCATGACCCTGATGACTCTCTACATTATACTCTAGCTTACCAACATTTCAGTCCCAAGGCAGTTGCACAGGTCGCCTGTTGGGAGGCAGTCTGGCACGGACGGACTCTCAGACACACAGTTTGTATATAATTGCTGCCTAATTAATAAATGCAGACAGATTGCCAGCATGTTCCAGTCAATGAGTGCAACTCGTCTACAGCACATCTCAGTGCAGTGCCGCCTTGTGTCCAACTGTCTGTATTCTGGTTGGATTACAAATGATCACAAACAGATTCCATGCTGTTGCCAGCTTCACCTCATTCAGTTGCAAACTGACAGCAGGTTTGTGGCACACTGACTGTCTCATTGCTGCTTTATCACCATCCTGATGCACCAAAGTCAACCAGTGTTCAAGGCAACTATTCCAAAGGCAATGAGACTGCAAATTGATTGCACAGTTACAATAATTATAATATTGTAACTATATATATATATATATATATATCATACTGAACAATATCTATCATTCCTATATTGTGTAATGTCCAATATCCATTCAGCAAGTGCAACACTCACCATCTCCATTATTATGTGTACATTATTTTTTACAAAGTATATTTTTCTACATTCTCTCATTATCTGTATTTTTGATACATTTTCTTTATATATTTTTATACATTTTATTTTCTGTATATTTTATACACACTGTTTTATTTTCTGTATATGTTTTAGATTATATTAGATTATATTTTTTATTTATGAAGTTTGACTTTCTTTTTCTGATCAGGAGTGGCCCTCCGGCCTCATTGTACATCCTGTATAATGACAATAAAGGTATTCTATTCTATTCTATTCTATTCTATTCTATTCTATTCTATTCTATTCTATTCTATTCTATTCTATTCTAATTGCGCTAATCGGTCTCTAACCTCTGTTTTCCCGAGGCTGACTGGGCTACAGCGTAATGCAGGTTTGTCAGTGTGTCAGAAACACACAGTGAGAGCAGACTTTATCACCTCCTTACATGTGTCACATTTGAAGAGACTGGTCATTTGGTATTATTTTTAATATGCAGGATTAATGCTGTGCACACCCATATTTGAACCCAAATTTAACTAAATTCTGAGTGAAAACAAACAACTCAAAGTTCTCAAAGGAGCATGGACTGTGTTCTGACCTGGCTGAAAGTCTGCCAATTGACTCCACTGCCGTTTTTCATGAATGTTGTTGCACCTTAACCAGGGCCACATGCTCTTGGAGGTCAATGGTAGGCTGAGGCACCGATGCCAATGGTGCGTACCTTTGAGAAATGCACAAGTGATCTATATTTGATACTGTGAGAATGGAAACAGGTGGGAAAAGTGGGTAGCTCACTTTGTTTGCCTGGGATGTATGATGCATAAATGACCTATTTTTTCTTTACTGTGTAACAGCAAACCCTTGCACACAGATTGAGTGTATACAGTAAAGAATCTGAAAAGCAGGCTCCACACATGCCAAAGATTTTCTTCTTCTTTGCTGCAAACTGACGTTTGTCACACACTTGAAATAAAGGAACTATTGCATGCAAATGCAATCAGACATGAGCAGGCCAATAGACGGTGTTCAATCATTTAAAACAAACAAATCAAAACTGAAAGATTTGTGCAGTATTCCCAGCTTGCTAATGCAGTAAGTTTTAGCTCAGCTTGCCATGAGTATTGTCTACAGGCTGATTCTGGAGCTGTACCCAGGATGCACACTGATTTTTACTGGCACGCTGCATCCTGCTGGCAGGGACAGATGGTTTTGAGGACTGAAAGAAAAAGAATTATTCAGTGGTATGCCATGAGAACTTGGGTTCCATACAGCAACACAACAGATCTTCTAAAATAACTTGTGCACAACCTTAGTCAATAAAATCCACACAATATGAACATCGGGTGCTGCACATTGATGCCTTGCTCTAACGGTTTCCTCCTCAGCAGTGGACTCTACCCTTGGCTCAGCAAACTGCTTAAATGGGGTGAGAGGAGCTGCTGTGATTGCTCATTAGCGTTTGGGGAGAATCGTGCCATGCTCTTTATTGCAAACCTTGCTGAAAATTGTTCTGAAGACATGATTTTTTCATGAAAATCGATATCATGTAAATATAACTGTGAACAACCTGCAAGCTATCAGGTCGGTAACACTGAGGGCTTCCAGCTTCTTTGGGCTCAGTGACACTAAGAGCGTGCACCATGTGCTGATAACATTTAGCTCAAGTGATGAAGACAGGGTTTGTTAAATTCAGCTTTCACGTTGGTGATAATGTGAATGAATTTACCTGCACATATTATCCAAATATTTTAGCAATTTATGATGAGAATATGGGAAAAATGGGAAGTTAAGCAATAGAGATGAGAGGTAATAAATCAAAGTCTCCTCAGTCATTTATTTGTTATTATTTGTGTTACTGGAAGCAATAAGAAGTCCTTCTAGAAGCAAATCTCAGCACTCAGCAGCCATCTTGCTAACGGCTCCGCACACTTATTTAGGTAGATGAAGCTAACTTTAATTTCAGTGCTTATCAAAGCATAAAACCTGTGTGGACCAGTCAAATCTGATTTAAATAAAACACTGATTACATTTTGTTTGCCGATTTTGTCCCAGGTGGTTAATGGTTTGAAAAACCCGTAACCGCCTGGATGTTATACTTCTACCATCAGCTCTCTCTTCTAATGTCTCGAGTAATTTGATTATTTAGTCCTAATTCTAAAAATGTGCATAAATTTTACTGTAACTCCTTAAATCTCCAGGTTCTCAGTCAAATCTGACTCTGTGGACTTTAGATGTTTCTTTCTCTCTCTTTTTTTTTAATATGCCTGTAAAGAGGTCAAAGGTTACAATTCACAGCTGTACCAGGGCAATAAATTATTATTAGTCATGTAATAACAACAGACTTGAAAATCTGCTGCATGTTCAGAAAACATAACCCGACATGTTACATGCTGGTATAGCTAGACCCCGGGGGGTCCAGGGTATAAGTAGGTGTATAATTGCACACCTGTTTACTGTGACCTTAGATACACCGTGCCTGCCCTTATTTTATTTCATGCCACTTTTATATGCAAGCCTTATGACTACAAATGTATTCCAGTTTCAATTCCCTGAGCACATTTGTGTTTCACATATTAGATCTCTGTGTCAGCTGGATAATTATGAACATATAATGTGTCCAACTCCAGCAGGGACAAAGAGGGTAACATGAGATTGAAGCTTTTACACAACCTGGTAACTGCAACAGAGGAACATCAAACCAGTGATTTTTTTAAACCGATCAAAATACAGAAATGTCCTTTGTGCAACACCTTAAACTGCAGAGCTTCAAACAACAAACTGTGTGTTCATATAAGACTTATAATTCATAGTAAGAGGCTTTCAAAGTGCTCATGGTAGATTTAATGCTCATGTTTGATCCTCAGCATGATTAACAGAAAGGCTGGTTGGCAATAGAGCTGCAGACTCGTAAGCAAACAGTGTCAAGCTTTGAGTGAGAGTTTGCTGCGATTGGCCAGCCCAGAAGCTCCATGTTTGAGTGTGCTTCCTCTAGACAGCGGCAGGTCCAAAGAAACAACCACCACAGCACAAAGGCTGAAGGCCGTGGCTTTAAATCCCTGAAGACAAACGGTTTGCTGTGATAATGCTGTTTCTGCTACATGGACAACATATTGCGCATGGGTCAGTGGGCTAAGACTAATGCTAGACTGTGAGAGGGATGCAGTGGGCGGTTGTGATTATGGTGAGTCAGGGGAACAGTTCTTAGGGTTAGTATGGGTTGGGTTTATGCCAACCCTGGGTTAAATGATTTGCCCCCTTCCCATGAACAAGAGACAGAAGAAACTGTTGCTAAGAGTAGATGTGAATGTGTACCTATCATAATAGCATGAGTCACACGTATGTTCAGAAGAATAATTGTCCTCTTAGGCGACATAATCTCTTATTTTCTTTTGGTCTGACAGTGAGCATATCAACACAGCTCTTATAATTGCATTTTTAGAAGACTTTATAAGTTAAGAGGATTCATCATATTTTTATTTAAGAAGCCTTATTGATTCACCTCATCCACACATGATGGTTTCTGAAGAGTAAAAATGTTTCGACCATAAATTACAAAAACTCACATTGTGGTTCAGCGTGCGCTGTGATAGAGTATAAAGCTTGGAAGAATATCATTTAAATGACACATGGCCAATAAAACAGCCACTGGGAAATAATCAAAAGTGGATTTTTATAATTGCTTTTGAGAGGCGAGTGAGAACATGCAGTGCCCATAGGCAACAGCTCTGCTGCAGTTGTGTATCTCTTCAGTGCTCAAATGACCTTGGATTTCAATTCAATCTGCAATTCAATCTCTTTCTTCTGTTTTTTAGGACTTCAATTAGACCTAAAACACAAAGGCACAAAGTGAGTGACTGACTGAGGAAGTAAAAAGCAATCCAATCTAAAACGGCTGCCTCTACACGCACATCTGACATCTGGTATCTAAACTAGTGAATCAGGTCCATCTTATAGATTCAGAAATACAGTGTTTCCTCACACACACACACACACACACACACACATATGTGTGTGTGAGAGAACTCACATTCTGAGGAACAATAGCTTCAACATGTGGCAAGTTTTGGATTGCAGAACAGAGTTTGCTTTAAATAAATAAGGAGTGGTGGGAAGTGTTGTGCAGCCAGAGGAGATTGTTCCTGTGCCAGGTATCAGTAATGAGATGCTGCGACCACAGCAGACCTCAGCATATGCCCGAGTGTCACTTCGGTTTAGGGAGGCAATTTTTCCCACAAGGAGAGGGTCTCAACTTGAGTATAATGCATGATTTTTGGGAAACAGTTAATGAACTTTCTTTTTTTTTTCATGTATGAAAAGAAAGTATTTTTTCTTTTGTTGTTGTTTGGAGCTTTTCTATCTTGTGTTATTGTACCTGAGCACGCTGATTACCCAAGGGTACCGAACAGGAACTGCTCTGATGACGAGCCAAAGGGTTTCACCTAAAAAAATGTTGGTGAGCGACACCACAGCGCAATCACAGTGTGATACAATTATCATGTAATTAACACAATTTTGTACCTGTATCTGAGAAATTTCCTGCTAATTGTTTGTATTACGAGGTGAGTAGACTCACAAGCTCTGAAGCGTGTGTGTAAGTGTGTAAAGGAAGCAGTAACACAGGCTCGGTGCATAATATTGCATTGATCGACCTTTTACGATTCATAGTCCATACTTTCAGAATGGATCTCACATCCTGTCTGTTGAGAGTAAATGCTGCCAAGGTGCCCGTTTGACGAACATCTGAAGGCACGCATCTATTTTAATCAGCGCAGCTGTCCCTACAGTCTCACATTTCAATTCTTTCCACACATATCCAACCTCATACACACCTTTATTCATTTTATTAGCCTAATTGCCGTGATTGCATTTGGGGTATGTGTATTTAATTGTTCCTAGAGTGAGCTCATAGAAATGTACTGAGGCTGAAATGCTGCTTTCAGCATGCAGTCCAGTCCAGCTTGTTGGGTTCACAGAAATGACTGGTTTGGTTTTTTAATCCAACTACTTTTATGACAGCATTTCTTTGTTCCCCTTTTATAGAGTTCAGAATAAAAGGCCCGTTTGCTGTGATCCTGATCCTTATTAAATCATGGAAAGGAAACACGGTTTTGAAGAATCGTATTGCTTATTCAGTAGAAACAGCGGCGTTGCATTAAAGTCAATAATCCCTGATTAAAACGCACTTCCTCTCATTTGGAGTGTTGCTCAGAATGTCCCTCACTGCTTTTTACACTTTTCAGACACTGTGAATTTAACATTGCTGGTCTCATGCGTCTGTTAACGCAGTGGCTTTCAGAGACCACTGTCCCATAAAAAAGTGACCAAAGGCAGTTTGGACAGACAGCTGGTGTTACATGGGGACAGCGCTCTTTAGTGCATTTGCTTTTATGACTGCGGTGTAGGAAGTGGGGTAAAGTAGTTAGAGAGCCACAAAGACTGAGTGGACCTGAGGTTGCATTGAAGGATATGCTAAATATTTTTCCTTTTATTCTGAAAATAAGTAAAATAGAACAAAACAAAAAATGACAAACAAATAAAAATTAGGGGAGCAATATTGGTTGTATGTACCAATCCTGGTGGGCAGTTTTAGCATATGAATTATAATATCTAGCCACTTTTTGTTCATGCTGCATGATGACAGGAATCAGCCCTGAGTGTTTTGCAAGAGACCAGCTTTCTTTAAATTGGGTCATTTCATCCTTTAAGGTTAAAGTTAATTTAATTAGTTAGCAAATTGAGATATTGGTTTATTGATAGTTTTGTTCTTTTTTAATTTAATTTTTTAGTGATGGCTAAAGCTTTGAAAATGAAAGCTTTATTATTAACTTTGGAGGTGTAAAGCCAGTGAGGTAAAGAAGTAAAACAGAGGGCAGTTGTAGGATCCTGAGGGCCCATTATGTACATAATGGGTTTTAGTAACCCATTACTTGATTGGAGCTGAGGGGAGGAAGATGGGACAAAGGACATGAAGATGGGACAAAGGACATGAAGATGGGACAAAGGACATAAAGATGGGACAAAGGACATGAAGATGGGACAAAGGACATAAAGATGGGACAAAGGACATGAAGATGGGACAAAAGACATGAAGATGGGACAAAGGACATGAAGATGGGACAAAGGACATGAAGATGGGACAAAGGACATGAAGATGGGACAAAGGACATAAAGATGGGACAAAAGACATGAAGATGGGACAAAGGACATGCTGTGAAAAAGAGGCAGAGGGTGTTGCATCACCCAGCTAGCCTGATTTCCCGTCAGGACAATCTGCTGGGGGGGAGTTAATGATGGCTAAGCTACCCTGGGCCGCACCAGCCACAGGGGTCTGGCTAGCTACAGGATTTTCGAGGCTGTGGACGGGTCTCCAGTTCACTGAGTCTGGCCTCCAAAGCTACAAACAGGCTACATTTGCTGCAAGCTCCATTACTGCTTAAAGAGTAACTAAACGTACAATACTGCAGTGGGTGCCAACACCACGCTTGTGAGGAAGAATAATAAAATTCCAGTTGAAGAGAGCATAATTTTTGCAATAAAGGATGTGGAGTGAAAATTATCAGTTTCAACATTTCATTCATACTAGGTTGTATAAACAAGGTCATGAGAGCGGTTCCCTGAATAGGTGCCCCGAGCTGGTTATTTCTCTCTGTTTTCATGCAGGGAAGCTGATGGGTTTCTTGTCAGTTTTAAACACTGGAATGTGCCAGAAAGGGGGGAGAGGGGAGGGACACATTTCAAAGTTGAGGAGTTTGTTTGCTGTCCATAAGACACAGAGAGTGGTACTTACTGCATTTGATCTGCAGAAGTGATGACCTGTAATTGATCTGTCAATGAAGTTCCTCACACGGTGTTCAGTGTCAAAGCAGGCAAAGTTCAGGTTGTCGGTCCAACGCTGGTGGGAGAGAAAACAGTTTAGATAGTAGAAATCTGGAACTTCTAAGCCACCATATTTTTGAGGATGGGCTAAATAGATGATGTAATAATCACTTAATAACTCTGATTAAGTGATGCCCCAGAGATAAAAACAGGCTGCTCTGTGGGGTTTTTTCTTTGTGTTGGTCAGTGGTGATGGAATCTGAAATATGCTTATTTTAACATTGGTTTCATGCAGCAGAACAAGATGCACAGGTAAGTTTTTGGTTCACTTTCTGCCACGTGTTGCTGCAACCTTGATGTGACAACATTCAGTTCAGACTCCAAATAAATAAATAATAAATAATACAGAAATGTTGCAGCGTCTGGTCCTATAAGAATGCCTTTGGGAGTGTTTGCCATCAACCTTGTGAAACTGCAAAATGATCATCCTTCAATGGCAACTCTAAATACAGTATTCCTCTCATTACTCAAGGTGGAGTGAACATATTTATACCGGAGAGCATACTGCATACATTATAATGCTATTAAATGAACCTAAATATCACACATTCACACCTGAAAGTCAAAGCTAACCTCCTATTTTTGATAAACTGGATACATTTGATCCACTTTTGGTTTCAGATTACAATTACATTAGCTCTCTAAAGAACTTTACGCCTGCAGCTCGGCTGCACGTCCCAATATGTGACATTAAGTATTTTGATGTCAGCGTTGTCAGTCTGCAGGCAGAAACATAACAAGATTAAACAGACTAAATTGATTGCTAATCTGTATGCTAACTGTTTCTTTATCTTCAGATGGCTACATGTCTGCATGTTTTTTTTTAAAATTAACTGTTTAGTGACACAATTGATCCAACGTAACTCTTTTTATTTCTCCTTTAATTTGTGTAATTGGTTTGAATGCACAGGCCGTCCAGAAGACCAGAAATACACTGTGCTCAACCAAAATCTTTGTTTTTAGATAGGCTGTGGAAAAAAATAAGAAAGAAATGCAAAAATATTTAGTCAAAAATAAAAAGATATGTTGTGATCCTGTTCGGCCACCATCAAATCAATGGATATTGAAGAAGATTCAGTTTTCCAGAATAGAAACATGAACAAGTCCAGATCCTGGTGTTAAAGATCTGCTCAGCTCTGAGCCCTAAACTGGACTATTATTGCACAATGTCAAATATTATATTATTATATTATTATATGTATAGTGAGTAAGTGTGCATGTGACAAATAAACACTATCTTATCTTATCGTACAGCTACAACCATCATGTTTCAGGAAACAAACGCATGTCTTCTACAACCACGTTGTATAGAGATAATTATGGTTTTAAAAGAAATAAAAAAATAATAGTAATAATAGGAGTAGTATTGGTAATGATGTAGTAACATTATTTTTAATATCATCTGCAGGCTCTTTCCTGGTCCTGGGTTCAGTTTGTAGTTTATTTCCTGTTCAAAGTTCATGTGTTTTGTTTGTGTGTTTGTTTTTGTGTACATGTTTGTTGTTAGCCTTTTGGATTGCTCTTGTATTCTTTGGATTTATTTGGCCTCCATTGCTCTTTGCTGGATTCTCGAGACACTTTTTCTTTGTCTCCCTGCCAACCGTAAGTTCCATTATAGCACCCGTAAATGATGTTGAAGGGACTTCATCTTCATGTGTGTGAACATTTTGCTGCTCTAAGCTGAGATGCCTTCACGTTGGGTTTGTGCGGAGTTACTTGGCCAGACCGAGCTGGGTTTCCCGGGAAAAAGGTTTTCTTTGTGACATTCTCTGTTTGTCTCTGGGGCACAGCTGGGAGGATGTACAGTTTGCATGTGAGCCCAGTCAGGAGTCTTCTTCACTATCCCCGCCATGATGAAGATTAAGATGAGCGGGAAATGAACCTCATCGCTCAGTGTGATTAATGTCCAGCACATATAATTAAAGACTTTTAGTTAATTCCCCTGTCTCTGCTCCTTGGTAACCATTTTTAATCATTCCCTCCAGTTGCCTCTGTATAATTGAATGTCTTCATTATACAGACTATAACTCCTGGAATATGTGGTTGTGCAGAATGTTTTATTTAAATCTGCTTACTGTACATTTATGTTTTGGAATTCATGCGGCACCTTTGGAGACCAATTAAGAGTCCAGCATGAATCCCTCAATTCCAGCTGAGGTGTCACTTATATCAGTATATATGGTTGGTGTTGTGTTGTATTGAAAGGCAACTTTTCAGATTTCAGATCAGCGTAACAAAAGTGTGAGCGTGCGTGTTTGTGCGCTGTGGTCTGCGTGGCATCAATGTTTTTCATTCATCCTTTTTCTTTGTGTTTTGTTGTTATCATGAAGTATGAGCTCAATTACTCGTGCCAGGGCAGCTGCAAGCATAAATGAAAACATCTTTGACAGCGCAACAAAGGTCTGTTTTGTTTTTCGAGCATTGGCAGTTTTTTTCCCACCATTTAGCTTTTCTTCATTGAACGTTGTGCGACTGCACTTTGTCTGCTGTCAGCTCTTCTAAAGCCTGTTATCACCACTAATCCTTCTTGCATTTAAAAAAAAAACAAACATGTCTGAATGGTGTAAAAGACTGCATCCACATTCAATAGTGACCAGCAGTCATTCATTGACCCAAACTGCACTTTCTTACTCTGTTGTTCCAACAATGAATAAAACTTTGAGAGAGAGGAAATTCTTTACATTTGTTGCATATTGTATGCACTTCACTTGGGATTCTCTGACATGTTCTGTGCTGGACTATACCCGCACAGGGCTGGCCTCCAAACCTCAGATTGCTAATATGAATTTAATGTTTTATGAGTGAAGCTTCATGGCCCTGCAGCTCTCTCATTAGGGGGACAGTTCCTGCACCCCCGTGTGAAGCAGAGCCACCAAACTGGCTACTTTTTTCTTTTTTTTTAAATCCAACTGGGCAAATTACCACATGAAAAGTATTAGGCCCAACTTAATTACATTCAGCTCACAGCTGAAGAGACATTTCTATGACATTAATGAAAGTAATGGCTGAAAGGGCTTTTTTCTCCCCCGACTTCAACTGCAACTGTACAATAGAGACTTTGTCATCTACTAAAATATTAGTTCTAAAAATCACAGTGTTATTCATTTAAAATCTTTTTTTTAGCTCAGAAAATCAAGGTTTCATTCAGATACAACGATGCAACGATGTGCCTCAAATCTCAGCAGAAACATGCTGATCGCAGGTACGCACCATCACACCGCTTGGCCTCTAAGCCTTGTTTATTTCACCTGTCAAAGCACTGGCATTACCACTATGTTGGATTAGTTTCGCTCAACATTCTGTTGTCGACTGACAAAAAAGTAAATCTTGTGTAAGCTGCGCACGCAGGTTTCAGAGACAGTTGGCTAATTAAAGTGAAATGGGGCAGATAATAGCTTTTAAAAACATTTCAGCCATCTAATGAGCTTATTATTTACTATGAAAAGAAACATGTCACCACCCCTCCCCCCAACTCCAGCCCCAGTGAGAGCTGCCACCCACTCTCGTTTCATCGTGCTGTGTTGAGGCTTCGCATCCATAAAACAATATTATGATAACTGATGAAATAATGCTTAGCCCACTCTAACATTCAGAGGTCCCCTCTAGGCAAATTGTCTTAAGTCATTCTAGGAAGATGGTAATTAAAAGACAAACTGCAGCCTGCGTGAAATAATCATTTGTAGAGCCGAGATCAGAATGAAAATTTAATTTAAAAAGTTAGGATATTACAGTTTTATGGTGGTGTCAGGTTTTTCAAGTAGGATTGATGTTTTTCTTCTTCTTTTTTCATTAGGAGTTTGGAGCGATGTTCCAGCGTGAGCGTTAAAAATAGGGTCACTCATGCATTGGCTTATTGGCTCTGGTCCCATTCAGTGTCGAGCCACTGCTCATTTGCATTCACAGGCTGAGGAAATGTCAGTGATGTTGACTGAATGAATTATGTCCGTGCGCTTCATCAGTGTAACAATAAATTAACTCTTTGTTTTCATTGCAGACTGTTCGGTAATCTCGTGAATGTTCTATTTCCTGTTTTTGTGATCACACTTACAGCAGGAAGTAGCATGGCAAGCGACAATGAAAAACGTTCTCCTGCAATTTTAATGGCCCCAACCCCAGAATGTCATTTCCCAAAGTCCAGCAGTTTACTTAGCACAGACAACTGGAGGAGAATACCGTATGTCCTCTTTAATGAGAAGCTTCCGGTCATTCTGAATGCAGCTAGCTGAACCTTCGAGAAAGGCGCGGCTTGCAGATTTATTTTAGGTGATTCATGAACTGAAAAGTGCCAATTAGCACAGGACAAACAGGCCACATTATAGATGGTGGGAGCAGAGGTTGCAACAGTGAACTTGACCGTTGATGGCTCCATCGATCAAGAAAGGATTTTAGCCTTACAATGAATTACACCATCACTGTGTTTGCCACCAGAGTGTAGGAGAACTGGGTCAGCTGGATGACTGACTGTGTACGCGTGGCACCGGGCCTCTTCAGAGATGGCTTTTGAAGCTTTTGATAGGTCGACGCAGATCACTGTCATTGCAGTGTACCATCTTGGGTTTGATCTCTGACTTCGAAATGACAAGAGCAGCAGAGAATCAAAGGTAATGCACAATCAATCTGTTCCCCTGTGACAGATGGAAGAAAGCTCTACTTGAGCAGAAACAAAGGGCTGTACACAGGATTTATATAAGCTGCTTCATCTGGGCAGCATGGCCCAAGAAAAGAAAATTCAAGGAAAATATGTCTTCAAGAGTGCCAGGCAACAAAACCTGACCTTGTCTGATTGAAAGCAAGCCAGCAAGCAAGCCCGAAGGTGTCACCCAGCAACAGTGTTACCCCATGTTAAAAAGCAGCACAGCATCCCCCTCCACCGGCCGCCTTTCAACTCCCTCCCAACCCCAAATACAGAGCCATTTGTATTTATCATCTGGCACTTAATACATATTTTCTCCTCTTTTCACTTACCCAAATATTCTCCTTTGGAGCAATTAATGCTAGCATGTTGTTCCCTTTCTTTGCCATGCACCCTGTGCATGAATACCAAAAGGTCAGAGGGTGTTTACGGGTCTGTTGCTTCATTACTCATTCTAAGTGTATAGCTTGACACTTGTGTCCCTAGCGGGCCCTCGGGACTCATTTTTCTCTCCAAAGAGATGCAGTGATGCAAACCGGCAGCAGGGCACGATTCTTAGTGCAAACCAAGTGCTTCCATTATACGAACTCGCCAGGGTTTGCTTGTGTGTGTATTGATGCAATTCATCATGCACAGCCCTTCTTGTGAGGGCGGATGGCAGGTGGTGTTGATCAAGTTGGCGTCAGCAATCTCGGGATGCGCTTCTCTATCTGGTTCAGGAGCAGGAGGTGAAAGATATGGCACACTTTGACAGATACAGAAGTACAGTTTAAAAGGTAGGCAATAGTCTGTGCTGTCTGCCTTCCATATATTGTGTGCAGCTTCCACCCCCAGAAGCTGTTTTCTCTGCCAACTGAAGACAAATCTTTGAAAATGGGTCAGTTTCATATTTAAAATTGGCTGAATCATTTTGGAAAAGAAGAAGCTGGAGGTATACATGCTGTAATTTGATATACTGGCACAAAGACGTGCATGTGCATGTGTGCACGTTTGCTGTTGGTGAGGAGGAGTTTGAGCGGGTAATAAAGTGATGACCTTCCACTTGGCGGATCTCCGCTTTTTAACACCCATGCAAAGGACTTTCTGAAGGTTAAGGCTTGATTTCAGGGTTACGGTTAGAACTGGATTACGATGGGTGAGGTTCGGGTTGTCAGTGAGTGCCCCGCAAAGATAGCCACACATTCTGTATGTGTGTGTGTGTGTGTTTTTGACAGCTTATTTAATGAAGTAACATTTCACCCGGTGAGACTGCCCTTCCGAGAGGAACGACTGCATCAATCATTTCAGCAAACGCCCCAAAACAACATATGTTTACTCTCAAGGGGCAAAATCCTTTAGCAGAAGTAACTACGGCTAGAGGGAAGAAGCATGGCAGGTAATGTTTTAAATAGGAGACCTTTGTCTTCCCCTGCACACAGTCTGCATTATTTTCTCAAGCTTGACCGCAATCATTCCATATCCTTGATCCCAAATGTTCACGATTGTAACCAGGATGACCTAAGTACCTAAATAACTGCTGTGTGGGGTAATCACATCCTGAGTTATTCAGGATTGTAACCAGGATGTACCAAGTACCTCCTAAATAACTGCTGTGTGGGGTACTCAGATCCTGAGTTATTCAGGATGCACTGACAAAGTTAATGTGGAGATCTCCATTCAATGCAATGTTGCCAATGAGCATGATCTCTGCAGCCAATACTTGATAGATCACTTCACTGATCAGCACAATCTCTCAAGAGTTCATGACAGTCAAAGGCTTACGATGAGTTAGATCTTAATTTTTAACATTATTAACAGTAATGCTTAATTGTTTCCTTAAAAAAATAATAAAACAACAGAGAAAAAAAATTAATTGGAAAAAAAAAACTATTCTCAGACACTTAAGGCATCTGTTTTATCTGTGACACATTTCCAATGAATCTGACATCTTTCTATTTTAGAACTTATTCATTTACCGCCATTAAAAATGCAGATCCCAAGGACACCCCAACTGAATAGGAAATCAAACATTTGGATGCAAACTAGCATTAAAAATTTAACAAGGAAATAGGCCCCACATAGAGAATATATTATGTTGCTAACGGGCTGCTCAGAATAGCACAAAAAGTCGGGTGCTGTGAGCACAACATGTTTGGTGTTGGAATCATGGCATGGTAATTCCTCTTCATTTACACTGCATAAATTACATTTTCACTGTGACAGCAGAGCTCGCCCTGCATGGCAGCCCATAGCCAGTCGAACAATTAATTTAATATCTGGGAAAGCAGTTCATTTGTTTGTCTGTGAGGGAATTGAAATCCTAATGAAATGGCTCCTCTTGAAAGCAGTGCAAATTATACCGCTGTATATTTGTGTGTTCGTGCTGGTTTTCGCAGTTATAATGAGCTTACCTGAAGGACCAGGTGAGGATAATTTGGGCTGAAGATGCAAAAATATTTGGAATAACACAACCTGAGAGATGTTTCTTTGTCACAGTCACAAACAAGAGGCGTTAAACCACAGCGCTGTACGCATATAAATTAACTTTGCTAAGTGCAACAGAAAGTATGTAAATAAGCAATTGTAAAGGGATTACACAAATCCATTATTCTATATTCCAGAAATATTGTCAACACAATAAAGAACAGATGCACGAAGAGACTATGAAGAGGTAGAGAATGGCCTGTTTGTGACACCCGATCAGGGTTGTTATCCACGTGTGAAGCCACTGAAGCCAAAACCCAAAGGTGACAGATCAAAATGCAGCTCAGTCACATCAGTTACACTGTATCACTGGAGAAGTTTATTATGAGTCACATTTTTACAATATATATATATATATATAAAATGTATGAAGTAGTCTTAGTAATAAATGTAAGGATGCATGATCTAACTTGTGAGTTAGATAAAGCAGGAGTCATCTCATGGTGTTCTTTATTGTACGATGAAGTCTCTGCAGTATCACACAGAGAACCACAACGACGTGAGCGTGCACTGGGTGACTGAGGAACGACTGTCCTACTCCTCGTGGTTTAAGAGGGAAGAATTCATCAGCAAAACAAAGAAGCTTATCTTGAAGATGTGAAGCTTTGTGAATGCACGAGAGGAGAAACTTTGGAAAGCACACGTCCTCTTCTTCCCCCACGTCTCCAATCAGTCAGTGTGAGCAAATGAACTCTTAATGTCTGTTTCCAGTGAATAAACTGCATCGGGATTCTGACAATCAAATCTGCCAGAATAAAGGGCAAAGATTTTCTTTTGATGATGGAAAGCATGGTGGTGACCCAGATATCAAGTTTCAGACTTGCGCTGGCACATCAAAAGTCATTACTCCATTACAGCAACTGAAAATTAAATTAAAGACATTTGTTGTGTTGCATTATTGCAAGACTAATTCATTTGTCGCTGAGGTACATAAGTGTTTCAAGCACTTGACACGTGTGCTGCTTAAATATCACTACATTAACCTCCTGATTAAGATAAACAGTCAAACAAATACTGGTGGGCCCTCCGGGATCCATGCTGTAAACACTCGACGGCTGCGTGAGAGCTGCTGGAGCCATTAGCCTCCCAGTCAGATCTATCTTCGGCCATCAAGGGGACCGGCAGACACTCGCTGTCAGAGGCCAAAGCAAAATTGATCCAGTGTAATTGCATCCTGTGTGAAGTTAATGACTTTTTAAGCAAAGTGGCCATCATTGTTTCGTATCTGACAGATATGTAAATGACCTTGACACGCACATATGCTAATTGGCAGATGAGACAGCTGTCTTTATGGATGAGCTTGTCTTCCTTAAATGTCTGTGAAATAAGGTTGCTTTGCTGAGCTTCGAGAAGTGAATAGCTTCTGGTCGCTGCTACGACTGGGGCCATCCACTCTGGCTACATTTTACTTCACGTTTGTACTCTTTGTACTGGTTTCATTAATAAATGAAGTACACCATAAACACACTGCATGCAGTCGTCCTTATAACACGCTGGTGTTATTGTCATGTTGACACACATCTTGGAGCAGCAGAGCAGTGCGATCCAGACTGGAGCTTCTTTAATTACCTCCACAAAGGAGCTTATGGTTTATGTAATGTTTGCATGCGTCTGTAAACACAATAGCTCAAAGTTTTGAATTCATTCTGATTAAACTTTGTTGGGGTGCAGAGTGGGCGCATGTTAACAATCCAGTAAACTTTGCCTTACATCCACTGAGGTGTTTAAGGTCAGCTTCATGACTTCTTGGTCAAAAACACATAGAAAGGGTTGCATAAACTATGCCTCAAATTCTGCTGCCTTTGTTTTCACTGGCAGCATTTAGGAAATGAGACGTGGCCATTCTGAATCTCACAAATATCACTGCCTTTCATTCAGGCTGACTTCACAACGAGTCACATCTTTAAAGAAGTTTTGTCAATATGAGAATGAACTGCCAAGTTAGAAATATGCTGCAGTATAATATAATAAGCTCAAGTTATTCCTGTCCAGCTAGTTACTAATTAATACCTATTATCCTTACCTGATCCTACCTCCTAAATGATGTTTGTGTTAATATCTGTCATTACTACGCAGTAGGATGTTCTCACTTAAAAGCACAGAGAAAACAAACTGTATATATACAAAAACAGTGTAGCGGCAGGTTTCACCTCCGGAACACCTCAGGCCGCTTCTGGGCACGCAGGCTCATTTCTTAGGTCCACTGTATTCCAACACGCA
>VUQK01038688.1:0-20242 GCA_015106715.1 Bujurquina vittata | reverse complement strand
TCTTGTTTTAAAATCGTCGTCCTTTCAGAATAATTTGTCTCTTATTCAGTATGCCTTTGTATCCTTCGCAGGTTTTTAATGCGCACTACAACCTGACCAGACACATGCCGGTGCACACCGGGGCCCGGCCCTTCGTGTGTAAGGTGTGCGGGAAAGGGTTTCGGCAAGCCAGCACGCTGTGCAGACACAAGATCATCCACACGCAGGTGAGACGCTGAGCGCTTGATTCACCTTTAAATTTACACTTTGATTTGATTCTGTTTCAATTTTCAATCGTGTTTCATTTTGACCTGGAAGGAAAAGCCTCACAAATGTAACCAGTGTGGGAAAGCGTTCAACAGAAGCTCCACGCTCAACACGCACGTCCGGATCCACGCAGGCTACAAGCCGTTTGTCTGCGAGTTCTGCGGGAAAGGCTTCCACCAGAAAGGTAAACGTTACCGCGCACATTGGCTTCTCTAATGTTGCTGGGTGTTCGTTTGTTTAAAACTGGACGTATATTTTGAGGATAAATACGCCTTTAATTGCATTTCATTAATTAGGCACGGGGAGACAATGTTTCCTCTCTCAACACTGTTTAAATCCGCAGCCGCGCAGAGCGCTTTGTGCACACTATTAGGAGTGAAAGTGCTGCGAAATCCTTGATGTGGAAAAATCCTCAAAGTCTGGCATTTCCCAGCTGCTGACATCGATAACATCTGGGCTACACGTAGGACAAAAGGCTGCAGCTGCTGCTCCGGCCTGTCTGTGAATGGAATCATAATTCTAGGTACACTGACAAGCATGAAACGATCGGCGGAAATAAGACATGTCAATTTACACGGACTAATTCAACTTTCAAGACGGGCATTTTGTCTGGGTCATTTGCGAGACCCCGGCAAAGCTTTTTTTCTTGGGTAGTGGCTGCGCTTGATTTTGACTAAGTTTGACAACTTCTTGACTTCGGCACACAAAAACTCGATTAATGAAGGCTGCGCGCGTCACCGCTAAAGAGAAGAAAAGGAGACTTCTTTCTCTCTCCATTCCAAAAAGAGTCCCTCTGCTTTACTTTTTGAAAGATAATTTCATCAACATTTTTACAGGCGCATTTATTGTTCAGATATGCCGGAATATTTCGGGAGCAGGTTTTAGTCGTACAGAAGTGAAATGCATGGACTTTACCTTTGAAATCATTTCAGAACATATTCAAATAACCGAGGCCAGAAAAAACTCATATGGCCTTTTTTATCTTCATCATTAGGAGTAGCTAAGACCCGACAGGGTTATTTCTTTTGGTCCTGCCGGATTGTTTCTGATATGTAGAAATGATTAAACCAACAATAATCATAATATTTATGAAAAATGGTGCTTGTTTGTTTGCTTTTTCCAATTTTCTAAGACTCCGTTTAGGCTGTTGTTAGTGATCTGATTTTTATTCCATCTGATAGAAAAATGAATCCTGGTTATTGTCAGATAACCTGCTGGTTTGTTTTCATGCAGGCATATGGAAATCACCGAGTTTGACCTGATGCTATTGTTAGTCACACCTCAGCAAACAGTTCAAGTTCTGAAAATAAAAGCCGCAGTTTTGATATTAAAAATACATTTTCTTCTTAGCAGAAATGTGAAGACAGTGTGACCTCCTGATCACGCTCCGATAAAAATGTCATGCATTGTGCACTAAGAAGTGAGCTATTGTTGCATGCCAAGGCACATGTGTGTGTTGTAATTCGGGACCATATACATTTACTTTTCAGGAAACTACAAGAACCACAAGCTGACACATAGCGGGGAAAAGCAGTACAAGTGCTCCATCTGCAACAAGGCCTTCCACCAGATCTACAACCTGACTTTCCACATGCACACGCACAATGACAAGAAGCCCTTCACCTGCACCACTTGTGGCAAGGGCTTCTGCCGCAACTTCGACTTGAAGAAGCACATCAGGAAACTGCACGACAATGGCTTCTCTGCAGCTTCAGACGTCTCCAGAGAGTTGCAGAGCTGAGCCACTGCTTGCTTCCTGCAATGACTGTATAGCTGGCTCACTATGAGCTCTGGACACTGAGTCATTTTTTAAGGCCTGACAAGGAAGTGGGGGAGCCCAAAAAACTGGACCTGATCCCCTAAAAAGAAATTTGGTAAATGTGGCTCTTGTCAACGCAGGAATGCTGCATGGAATAAGAAACATAGCAGTAAAATATCCACCTAACACTGAGTCCCATCTGTACAAATATTAGAGGGATTCGTTTCTGTCTTCATGCATTTCCGCTTACAAGCAACAGACGGAGGGAGAAATCATCTGTCCCCATGATGGAACTGTAAATAATAGGTTATAATGATAATAATAATAATTATAATAATTATTATAATTATAACAATAATAATAATAATAATAGTTATTTAAAATATGATTAATCTGGGGAGTGTATTGCCATTTTGTTTATTTCACAGAAAAACTGTTAATGTGAATAAATCAGTTAACTTATAATGGAACCTGAATGTCTGAGCCATGCTGTTTGCATTTTGAAGGGATTTGAAAATAAAATTATTATATGATAAAAGTTGTACTGACTAAATTATTTAGAAAATGTGCATTTTATTTGGTATAAACTTGATCGGCAGAGGTAAATAAAAAGCGTGTAACTTAAGTGTCAGACGCAATTAACGCAACTGGAGGAAAACAGAGCGCGCCAACTGACATAAACCGATAACGGCATAAAGCAAAAAAACAAAACAAGTGTAAAAAATATCAAAGACATTACTAAATAAAAGACAGAGCACTAAGCTAAAGGTAACCTCCAGGTTAAACATGGCAGGAAGAGCGGTCACCATCCAGAGTTAGACTGCTAAAGCCACATATAGACTCAGCCCGGCTCTGCTGTATACTCTGCAGCCACTTTGCGCCAACATTTACCGACAGACACGATCTTAATAATGCTGCGTTCACACTTGACTCTAGCGTAATGGCACAAATGATCAGAGATAACATGAGGCTCTCGAAAGCGAATTACATTAACCAGCTAAACGGCCTCGGGAGAAGGAGCGGTGGGGGTGGGATCCACGTCGTCATCCGGACAGGAGATAATGGAGCACTCAGGCCGCAGCTCCTTATCTGGGCCTCCGCGTTAATAGAGCTCAAGTTATTCTCCGCACGGCTTCTGGAACAATATTATCCCTGCACACATTCTGTCAAGAGGCAGATCCGTGCTCCCAAATGGCGCTCATTTCATTAACAGCCAATTAGCGCTCACCCGGGTCGGCCAGGCCCTCAGAAGCTTGGCAGGGCTAATATTGGCAGATGAATGCCCCGCTCACCTTTTTCATCAGCCTGCACCAGACGCACACATTTGCAGGAAAATCTACCCGAACCACTGAAGCAGACTGTGATAAAAGATGCTACAGTAAAGAAAATGTGTTGTTGACGGCATGGTTATCAATGCCGCTTCAGTAACAGCAGCAATCAAGCGAGATGATCTTTTAGTTTGTGGAAACTCGGGGATTAAATCTGTGCAGCCAACAATTTGATGGAAGTGTCAGAAATCTGGCTAGAATGAGACGTTGTGGTTGAGTTTTTAATCAACTCAGATATATTAATCCTGTCAAAGGAATAAACTGTGTTTTTGTAAATTCTTGTTGCGTCTCTTTACTGCGCAACACGCACGACGCTCTCGCCGCTGTGACAAACAATGGGAGCAGAAATGTATTAGTTTCTTTTCTGTGTCCTCAGTTCTTTGAACGGTGGTGATGGGATACAGCGCTCAAGCAGCGGAGCAAATGTCGGGGATATTTCACTCTGTAAAGATCTTGTTTCTGTGCCTCACATGCCGGTACAGTCCCGAGATTCCCAGATCCAATACTTGAAAGACGACCTTGGTGCGCGCCCTCCCATCCCCACGATTAGCGCACAAATCTCCGCACCTTCCTGTGCAACAACTACAGAATAGTACTACTATAGAATATACTAATAGTACGACATCTGAGCAGACGGACTGATGCCATGTGTGTGACAGGCAGGTTTTTGTATTTTATTCAAAGCAATGTGTGTGGCCACACACACACACACACACACACACACAGGCAGAGAGAGAGAGAGACAGAGCCAGGAGCGATGTGCACACAACACATGAGTCCAGAGCCCGCGGTCTGCGGGACGCGCACAACGTCTGCTCAGTAAATAACCTAAAGGAAGGCAGGTTGTCCTTTTCTCCGCACTTTTGCTTTACACCTCTGCAGCATCTGAGCAACCGCGTCAACATCCACAAACACGTTAACTGACGCGCGGGAGCTTTAATGAAGGCGCGCCCACGCGCAGGAGATTAGAGATTGCTTTTTGTTTTTTTCCTGGGGTGGGGCGCTAATCAGTCATCATCAATATGAGGACATCTTTCTTTCTGCTCCCTTCGCCACCGGGGGATTGCAGGGGGATTCAGGCAATTTAGGGACTACAAAGGAACTCGTCTGAAACAGGAAGAGAAGAAAAGCGAGAGGCGGACTTTTTGTTGTCCCAGTGAACTGATTGTAAATGGGGGATTAGCGGGGGAGCCCCGCCAGTCCGGCAAGTACCCGATCTCGGAGGAAGGAGAGAAAAGGACCAATTAAGTCTACCAAATGTTAACTTACATCAGTTTCCCCTCAGTTTAGCCCACATAAAATTCCAATTAAAGTGTCCCGGTAGCAGTTTTTTTTTTCTTTGAAGAAAGGTGGCGGGGCTAGAGTGTTTGTGACACTGGGCAGCAGAAAACGTTCCCACAATATGTAAGAAATAATGTACATGAGTCTAATTATAAGATATAACAGCGAAATCAAAAGATACAGAAGACACAATTACCGTAAAGAAAAACCACAAGTAACACAATAAGAACAAGTTTAACTGAAAACTATAAAACAAGACAAGAACATTTAATCTAACAGGATGAAATCTAAAAGTGATAAATAATAAAACAAGTACATGTGTGCTCATCTTCTAAAGTGCACCAAATAACATTTAAAAGAGAACCAACAAAATAAATATTCATCCATTTCAGGGTCATTGGGGGGTTTGAGCCTATCCCAGCTATCATAGCCTGTTGTGGGGTTAAAACCATTGACACCTATGGGCAGTTTAGAATGACCAGTTAACCTAATGTGCTAACTGCATGTCTTTGGACTGTGGGAGGAAAGCCACACAAACATGGGAAGAACATGCAAACTCCACACACAAAGGCCCTGGCCAAGGTGGAAACTAGAACCTCCCTGCTAATCACCACCCAACAAAATGAATAACTGAATTATAAAAGTTCACAAGGATTTACTAGAACCAGCACTGTTTTCTTAAAGTCCAGAGATTCTTCAACACACGGCCTGGAGGGAATCAAATCACCAGCATTACGACTGGTAGACGATTGATTCTAACGTTTGAGTCAGATCCACTGTATTTAAATCAACTTGTTTCATCATGTCCATGTAACTCATTATTTTATAGTTTTATACATAAAATAATGTAACTTAACTTAGTTAATACTTTGAATTAACTAAGTTGTCTAAATACAGAAAGCACATTTTTAAGGCAGCTCAGTGCCAATAAAAATGGACTTACAATGAATGTTTGTTGTGCCAGATTGACAGTTAGACTTTGTTTGTAAAGGAAGATGGGTGGACAGATATATCCAGCCATTTAAAGGTGTAAGAGGAAAAAAAAATACAATAAATAAAAATAATAAGGGAACTGTGAAAGAAAGCATATTGGAACCCAAAAATGGCACATGCAGAGGCATTTTCTCTATGTATTTGTATAAAATCATAAAAAACTGCAACATTGTTTCAGTGTCTCACCTCACTACATGTTTCAAGCTTTGGAAATATTCATGCATGTCAAAAGTTATTTTGCATTTCTTGTCTTTGATTTTTGTAATCCCATTAAAATAGCATCTAACTGCTATATAATATAATAAAGGCCTGACAGTGACACAGGGTGAACATTTTTCGCCATATTTACATTATTAGCTCTGCTTTTGTCTACTTTGTTTTGATGACTCTCTATCAAGTGACTCAAGTAAATTTAACATCAGTGTTTTTACTGACTATTCTTTCATTTCTACAGATGATATAACTCATCCATTTTTGACTTGCAGTTTTGATATGTAAATTTCTGAGAGGAACAACACACCAGGCGTTTGAGGATGTTTTCAGGGCACAGGATCTCCCTGCCATCTGCACTTTGGAAGAATGTACTGGCTTTCTCTTTATTTCCCAGCAGTTTGCATCGTATTTGCTTGTTCATTTGCCTAGAAGCACTTTCAAAGTTAACACTAAGTTTGTGCTTAGAAAAGCTGGGACTGCTTGGTGATGTTAGCGAGACCCCTTGCTGCCCCACCCCTCGTTAGTGAAGTACTGGCCCTTTGACACAATGAGCTTCCATTGTAAAGTACTGAGGGGTTAATGAGCAGTGGCTTCTCTTCATTCCCCAGCTGTATTCCTGCTTGAAAGGAGAAGCAATCAAAAGGACAGAAGATGGAACAAGACACAATGGAAATTAGAAATTTTGTGATGGGATGTTAAAAAACAAATTTATTGTGTAGATTTCTCATAAAGACACAAGTCTGACATTTTGCTTTCTGAAGAAAATCCCCTGTTTATGGTGAATGTGCTGGTCCAAAGTCCAAAGAATCCAGGGAGTAATGCATGGAAATGAGCCACTAAAGAAAGAGTGAACAGGCAGATTAAAACGGAACAGCCGCGGTATTCACTCACATCTCATTTAGATTCTTTTACAAAGTCAACCCAAAGCCTTTCTCCACCAAAACCTCATCAGAATGTCTTAAAGACAGTGGTAAGGAGCGTGTCCCTGGGATATGCCTGCTTGTCTGCTTTGGCCTGTCAAGGGCATGGCAGGCTGGGAGAATGTGCTTTGTGGCTGGGAGGGAAGCAGTGGGCTGCTGGGAACTGAGCAGGGAGGGCGCTCTCATCACTGGTTTGTTGTCAGACTCCATTCTCAGACCTCCATTGGTCTGTCCATACATGCATTTATCTGCTCTGCAGCTCAAGGCTCAGAACCTGTGGGGGTGAATGAGGGTGATGCAGGCCAAACAAAATACATACAATCTGTATATATTTCTGCTTTTATTTTTAATTATGTCAGTTTTCGTCCTCCATACAGTCTACTTATCTCTTAGATAGTAACTAAATTTAGTTATTTATATGTTTTACCAATTTTTGGACCAAAACACACACACACACACACACACACACACACACACACACACTTCCAAGTATTCAGTGCTTTAATACCACACTACTTGTTTTTATAAGTGTAAAAAGTGTAACTTTTAGTTTGCAATGTTTTCATTTGTTGTAATGTTTTTAATCAAAACAATTTCAAGTTCTCAAAATGTAATGAACACAGAATTAGCTTGTTTATTAATCAGTGATTAATTCATAGAAGCCCAAGTAAAATTCTAATCTTTTAGTTTGTCAGTTAAGAACTTCATGTTAAAATAATGTTTGTTTTTAATCACAGAAATCTGGGGAACCGGGCAGCCATTCAGATTTTAAAAGCTCTATAAAAGTTATGTTTTCTTTAAAAAATACAAAAATAAATCAGTTATTAACAACTGTAGATCAACAGACAGATTAAATTCTACAGCACTGGACAGATTTAAACACATCGTGGAAACCTTTTTATGGAAAAGAACGTGACGTTTTTGTTGTTGTTTATTTCAGTCAGTTATTATTTGCTTTAGCAGAGGCATGTTTTCCATAAAATACATACGGATCAATAATACAGCAAACTTAGGATTTTGCCACCATCATGCAGGCAGCTGAGGGAAATCTGCTGATATGAACACAACTCACAAGTGACAAGTTTACAGGGAGCCATGAACCGTAACCATTCTATAAGCACTTCATCTGCACCTTCCAATCTGTCTAGTATTCTTCTTAGGTTGTTCTAATTTTATTGACTTTATTCAGAGCAAAAGAATAGGAAAAAGCAACCTCAAAGTGCGCAAAAGATAAGCACTACAAAAACATCTTCAAAGGTCACGACCTTGAGTTTAGTACGGAATATTCAGAAATGAATCTAACAGTTTACTCTACTTACTACTGAACTGAATAAATTGTAGAATTATGGAGCGCTTGATTTTACCCAAATACAACTGCTGGAAAATTAAACCAAACCTGTCTTGAAAAAACGAAGCCAACATGGAAGTGCAAAAACCTGCAGGTTAGTAAGGCCAACTTCAAAAGTAATAGATACCAACATTAGATTTCCACATTAAAATGCCCAAGATTACAGCGAAATTAACATATTTACATCATGATACAAAAACAAAACAAATGCTCTCAACTAATTTTCCTTTTCATGTATAATGAATAATTGACCACTTTAAATTGTATTGAAGCAAAGATCTACATAATTAAGGGTGTGACAACTTTGAGTGAGAGCAGGGTGCAATCTTATCGTGGTTTGTCAGTGTTTGGTTGTACAAAAAGATGCGGAGAGAAAGCAAACGTATCAAGTGAGAGGCAGGTCTCTCAACAAAAATGCCTTATTGATGCCAGCGGTCAGAGGAGAAAGGCCAGACTACTTTGAGTTGATAAGAAGGCAACAGTAACTCTAACTACTCAATACAACTAAGGTATAAAGAACAGGATCTGTGAATGCACATATTGAAGCAGATGGGCCATAGCAGCAGAAGACCACGCCAGAGGCCAATACTATGAAACAACTTCGGGGTTAACCCTGGATTTTCTCTACTGTAAAGGTACTTTTTACGGGGGTTAATCGCTATGGTAACTTATCTCCACATTAGAGATCAGCAGGTATGAAATCACTAATTTTATTTTATTTATATATAGCTCCATATCACAAAAAACAGTCGCCTCAAAGCGCTTATTAGTGCAAATAAAAACTAAACCTGTAAAGAGCAGGTTATGTTCAGCGTGTCAGTTTCAAATCAGCAGGAAACACCACCGAGTCTTTTATTTACATCATGTTTTAAGCACAATATAGATTCTCTGCTGGGAGAATATGCTTTATACGTGCAGCGGTAAAACCACTGAATGAAGCACAACTCTGCTTCACATTGTCACAGGAATAAGGGCACATTCATTTGATTTAGGACATGTATAAAATTCTGCCATAATTGACAGACTCTAACCTGCTGCCGAGTCTATTTTACACTGCTGGAACCGGAGAGCACACACCAAGAATACTGTTCAATCAGTCACATTCATTTAACTTAAAACTCTCATTTCCAGGTCTCCTTTATCAGGTTGTGGGACAGTGACTTTAAAAACGTAAATTGATGCAGTTTAAAGTTGTAAAGAGCTCTAATGCGCAGCGATTACCTTACAAATAAATAACAACACTGGCAGCGCACCCAGCTAAAGAATAAACTGGAATGAAAAAGTTTATTTTACTGCTCTGTGCACAAAATCACCGTACTAATTATTTTATTCATCATTCATCTATTGTCCTTGCATTTTACTGTTAAATTTTAATGTTCTTTGTTAGAGATGTGCGCGATTACTCGACTAGGCGACTAATCGTCGCTATTATTACTATTCGGTACCAGAAATACTCATCAGTTAGCCTAATTATTAGGGTTTCAGTAAACCCCTGGTAAATCTTTATCCTAAATGTTATGCAGGTAATTGCCACCAGATGGAGCTGCAGCCCTTACATAGTTATAGAAAAATGCGTAAGCGCACCTCCAAAGAAACACCCTTCCTCCCTGCATTTTCGGTTTGTATAAAGAAGCAAGAAAACTAGCGGGACAAATGTGTTTGCGCCTTAAAAATACTGAGAGTAGGAACCAGGAGGGAAAAAGTGCCAGCATTTTACATTTCTGTCAGCCTCCACATATAAAACACTGGGACATGTCTGAAAGGTAATTAACACACGCAATGCACCTGCACAGCTATAAACGCAGCTACATCGGTCACTTACGTTGCAGCAGCTGAATCAGGGGTAAGCTGGAAGAGGAGGCTCGACGAGAGGGAGGTCTGGGCTCCACTGATGCCGCCCCGGATAGGAGGACGAAAATGGATAGACGCAGGGGCGGATCTACTGGGGTGGCCTAAAAGAAAGCCTTGCCACCCCTGTTGCCACCCCAGTGGCCAATGAATTAAAAGACAAGTTACGGCCAATTTGACGTTTACGATCGTGAATCTCCAATGTCCGACTGCAGCAAACGCAGCACGAGTCAGCGCCGTGAGACAGATTTGGGAAACTGAGCAGCACGAAGCAGGAAGTCGTGAGTTTGGCTGTACAGTGAACCCTCACTATAACGCGCTTCACCTTTTGCGGCCTCGCTATTTCGCGGAATTTTTTTGTGCAGTTTTTTTATGTTTTTTTAAAAAAAAATTACAGCGTATGAACGCGCACTGATTCTGCGCCCTGATTGGCTGTCAATCTCCGCTACAGCGGAGCAGAGTCAGCACGAAGAGGCACAGTCAGAGGAACTGTGACATACACGAGTCACAATGTGTCCAACCTCGTTGGTTGATTATTAAAATGATTATTTTACAGTATTTCTAAAAACTATCAGTTATTTGTAAGACTATCAAAGTACTGTGTAAATGTAAGTGCAAATGTATCCATCTTCTGATTTCTGCTGCCAGCAAGATAATGTATCATGTCACAAAGCTTAATTTGTCTCAAACTGGTTTCTTGAACGTGACAAAGGATTCACTGTATTCAAATGGCCGTTATTGTCACCATTTCTCATTATGGACATCATGCCATTTTAGTATTGGCATCAAAATCTCCAGACTGTTTCCAACACCTTGTTGAATTCATGCTCTGATGGAAAAAGGGTGTTCTACCCGGTACTAGCATAATATACCTAATAATGTGGCAAGTGAGTGACGAGATAAATAAGCCGAACATGTGTAAATCTTTGTCTGGCTAATTACAGGCAAATCCTCTGCTTGTGTAAAGCAGTGAGTCATTTTCTCAATTATATTCTAGTGGCATTTAAGCAGTGTGTGACTCTTGTGAAGGACAAGTTGAATTGGGGATGTCTGATACCACAGCTAATCCTTTTGACCTCACCTGGTACTGTTAGAAAATGTCCACTCCTCTTTCATTTTAGGTCAGTGTGTTAATGATGATCCACTCTACTAGCTCATAGAATTTAAAGACCCAATAAAATGAATAAAACTATCTGTACAATATCTAGTCTGGAGCAGTTGCTGGCTTACTTTTTTCTTAGTGTAGTATCCTATAAGAAAAACAGTATTTCCTATTCTGGCTTAGTGGGGTTACTTCCACATGTATTTCACAGTTTGTTACACAAAGCCAATCTTTCAAATTAGCAAAGGCTTATTTTTGACAAATTAATTATCAAGGATCTCTGAAGTTATACTACACGGGCCACAGCTCTTAATTTCTGAATTCATGTATTTTCAGTCCCACTGCAATAGATGTTTACAATTAAGTACCTAGCCATGTAGCCTGCCTTTACAAACATTAAAACAAAGGTTCTAAAGAACTTAATTTGAGCATGGGATGCCTCAGTTGGCCTAAGTCAGATGTAGTTTATTTTATTTTATTTTATTTATTTATTTAAAGGGGACAGTGCAATTTATTAAAACACATGATATTACATGAGTTAAAAAAGCCAGAATTAGCCCAAAGGCTATTTTTCATCTGTAGTCCCCTGGCCATGATGTTAAAAAAAGCAATAAAATACAAGACTATAAATGCAACTTAAGCACACACTTACTAAAGTCAAGACATTGGACTAAACAAATCCTAACACAATTAAGAAAACAACAGAACACAACTGCAAACAAAATAAAAAACACAACACTATAATACAAACAATACAGTTATAATAGAACACAACAGATGCAATTTCTTTTAGTGCTGACAGGAATCAACAAGCCATTTTTTCAAGTGTTTAGTAAAGGCCTTGTATGTTGTTATTTGTGTGATTTCATCTGGTACTGAATTCCATTCCCAGCCCCTCTCACAGACCAGGCTGACTGACTAAAAGTGCTCTTCCTCAAAGGGATAACACAGTCCCCTCTCACAGAGTCTCTAGTCACATGCTCACTGTTGGTTCTTTGACTGATGAACTCAGTGAGAGGAGCTGGGGCTAAATTATGAATTACTTTATAAATCAAGCACAAATCTGCAGACCTATGAAGGTCAGTCCAGTTTAAAAATGCATACTTCTTTAAAATATCACAGTGATGTTAGCATCTTGTTTTTTTTATCCATAACCTTAATGACATTCTTGTACAATATTTCGACAGGTTTCATTGTACAATTAGAAGCCTGTGACCAGCTAGCTAAACTATAATTAAGGTGGCTAAAAATCATGGAATGTAAAAAGATTTTTTGTCGCCTCATTTTTCTTTTCTCTACAAACAGGCATATGGCTGTCTCGGTTGAATGTTTGTCCCGAAAGCCAAACTGCCTTGGATGGAGGCCTAGTGCTTTTGTCCATATAGTATAAGTTTAATTTAGCCAGTTTAAACCAGTAAAAGCTGGACTAAGCTTCAGCTAAACTATGGCTTCAAAATGGAAATTAGAGCTGTCCTCACAATCAAAAGGCTGACAAATTGATTTCATTCAGTCGGAATGACATGCCAATGTTGTTGCTGTAGATCGTAGTGGTGTGGATCAGTGAATCAATGTCACATTCACCCCTGGCATACAGCTTGATGTCATCCACGTATAGGAGGTAGTTGATGTTTGCTCTATTTGGTATCCATCCAGTCCAGCAGAACAGCAGTGGGGACAGAGCATTTCCTTGGTAAATTCTGCAAGTGTGCAATCCTGTAACTTGTGCAATTGGCTTGAAATTGGCATCCAGTGCTGTTTACCACCTCCCCATTGAGTTCCCGATGAAGGCTTTAAGGGCCCTCTTGATCTTGGACAGTTCTAGGCAAGGTCCATGTGTGAGGCATTGAGTCATAGGCTTTCTTGTAATCAATCCGGAAAGTGCACAGTCTGGCCTTATAATCTCGAGTGACTGTTGGTGTTTTGCTCCTCCAGTGTTACTGTTAATTCCTTTCTGGGCCCCGCTCATGTATTGAGCCATGTGCCTGTTCATCTTGGCCACTATGATGCCTGACAGGAGCTTCCATGTTGTACTAAGGCAGGTTATCGGCTGCTAGTTTGATGGGGATCATTGGGGACTGTCCAGCCTTCCACTGGCCACTCAAGATTATTGTTGTATTTTGCATCTTTTTCCTACTTTCAGCGGGTGCTTCACATAGTCTTGCCAAGAGGGGTCCAGGTTTCCAGCTTAGCCACGAATGTCTCTTTCAGGTCAGCTGCTCTGGCATTCAATGTACCAGATATTCTTGGGGCTTGGTACACAATCTCGGAGTGTAGGAATGATGATATCTCCCCCCTCACCTAACGTCCTGGCTCCCCCTTGATCTAGCATTTCTTGTCGTGATAGCAGTTGCTTCTGGTGGATGTTGGAACCTGGAGCTACTATCTGTTGATGTCAGTCTGCATATTTTTGAAGAATCCATAGGTCCCACAGCCCCTTTCAACAAGTTTACGTGCATAGTAGAAGTCCAACAGTTCTCGATTCTCATCTTGTGTCCACTTGTCCTTGTTCTACCCCCCTTGTCCTCAGTATGTCCTGGTTCCTCAACACCTGATTTTGACGTTGTTGATTCAGACAACATCTGAGCCAGTAATATATATCTCTTGCTTATAGTCCGAGGTAGCCAGGCTGACAAAGAGTCAGAACTCTGTTGAGCTGAGTATTCCTTTAATTTTAGCTAGTAGTAAATTTCTTCACAAATAAAATTTTTCTTATACACATCACTGCTGGTATTTGTTTAGACTCTCCTTCTCCAATTGATCTTCAATATAGTTACTTCCTCGAAACCATCAACATGTTTATTAGATCCCATTCCCACTAGACTGCTCAAAGAAGTCCTTCCATTAATCAATGCTTCAAACTTAAATATGATCAATCTTTTTTTATTAGTTGGCTCTGTACCATAGGCTTTTAAGGTGGCAGTAATGAAACCGTTACTTAAAGAGCCATCACTTGATTCTTAGCTAATTATAGGACAATCTCCAACCTTCTTTTTCTCTCAAGGACTCTTGAAAACGTAGTTGTATAACAGCTAACGGATGAGCTGCAGGGGAACATTTTATTTGAAGAGTTTCAGTCAGGCGACTAGAAAGACAGAGCATTTTCTCCCATACTCACTTCTCTTCATCAGCTCCCTGTTAAATCTAGAACTGAATTTAAAATTCTTCTCCTTACATACAAGGTCTTGAGTAATCAGGCACCGACTTGTTTTAAAGACCTCATAGTACTGTATTGCAATAGAGCACTTTGTCTCAGACTGCTGGATTACTTGTGGTTCCTAGTGTACTTAAGAGTAGAATGGGAGGCAGAGCCTTCAGCTTTCAGGCCTCTCTTCTGTGGAACCAGCTTCCAGTTTGGAGTCAGGAGACAGACACCCTCTCTGTTTTTAAGATTTTATCCATTTTGATAAAGCTTTTTAACCCTGAACCATCAATTAGTTAATATTAGGCTTTCCTTTTTGATAACCATTATAGTTTGGGCTGCATCCCTTAGTTATGTTGCAATAGGCCTTGTCCGCTCGGGGTTCCCATGATGCACTGAGTGTTTATTCTTATTCACATATTTTTTACTCTGTTTATACAACACTCTGCATTTATTCATTTGCTATTATTAATCTCTGCTTCTCTTCCACCATGTGTCTTTTGACCTCTCTCTCCCCTCAGGCTGTCTGTCTGTCCCTGAGCCTGGTTCAGCCAGAGGTTTCTTCCTGTTAAAAGGGACTTTTTCCCCACTATCACCAAGTGCTTGCTCATATAGGGTCGTTTTGACTGTTGGGTTTTCTCTGTAAATGTTGTAGCGCACCGGTCTCAAACTCCTGGCCCGCGGTTGGCATCTTGCCCCGCCCCCTACTTCCAGTCCAAGATTTGATGTCAAAAATAAAGAATTTTTGGCCCTTTAAGTTACTTTTTTTGACATTTTGCTTTCCCTTCCAATTAAGATGAGTTACTGAAATATCAAAAAAGTAACTTAAAGGGCCAAAAAGGCTTATATTTTTCACAACAAACGGGTTGGCGGGTTTGGATGCCACCCAGGGCCGGGAGTTTGAGATTGCTGTTGTAGGATCTTTACCTTAAATTGGCCTGGCTAGCATGGAGGGCCTGACCTGCGGAACCTTACTGGATGTCTGCCCTGGCTGGGATTTGAACCCTTGATCTACTGTTCTCCATAGGGTTGAACCGCCACACCCAGCTCATGAACAAGACTGGATACAGATACAAACTATGGAATGGAGCAAACTTTAGCTACCTCTTCCTTTGTTACTATCCAAATTGTAGTTGGGCAGCTGTGTATAACTGACTGCTGTCTTATGTGGGGTTCGTAAATTTAAACAGAGGCAGAGCCTACAGCTTTCAGGCACTTCTTCTTTGGAACCAGCTCCCAGTTTGGAATCGGGAGACAGACACCCTCTCTATTTTTATGATTAAACTTAAAAAATCACATTTTTTTGTTGTGATTTGGCCCTACATAAATAAAATTGGATTGAAGAATGCAATCCTAGGCACAACTTAGGCACTGCACAGGACCCTCAAGCTCCCAGGCCTCATGTAGAAGACCCAAACTTGAACACATCAGGAGCAGCTTAGAGTTCAGTATCTTGCCCAAGGATAAGTTGGCATACAGACTGGATCAGCCAGGGACGGAACCATCAAACATCCAATTAGTAGATGGCACTCTTTACGTCCTGAGCCATAGTTACTATACAATATAACCTGGGATCAACCATCCAAAGCAACCAACAGTGGACAAAGGCAAAGAAGAAAAGAGTGCAGGCAGAGTGGAGTGGGTGGAGACAAATGTCAGAGGTGATTTTTGTCAGAACTATAGCAGCAAGGGTAAAAAGGAAGGTTTACAAGATGGTAGTGAGACCAGCTGTGATGGTATGGTTTGGAGGCAGAAGCACTAAAAAAATGCAGGAGGCCAACCTGGAGGTGGCAGAGTTAATGGTGTTAAGATTTTCATTGGGACTGACCAGAACAGACAGGATTAGAAATGAGTATATCAGAGGGAAAGCTAAGGTTGAACAGCCTGAAAACAAAGCTTGGACATGTGCAGAGGAGGGACAGTGGTTATATTGGACAAAGGATATTTAAGATGGAGGTGCCACGCAGGAGGATAAGGGGAACATCACAGAGGAGGTTCATGGATCTAGTGAAGGAGGACATGGATTGGTGTGACAGAAGAGGATGAGATGAAGGCTGATGATCTATTGTAGTGACCCCTAAAGGGAATAGCTGAAAGAAGAAGATATTGGACCATAGAGGGCCTGTGTGATCTGTCCAAAATACTGTATTTGAAACCCAAAGACACAGAGAGTGGTTACATATGTGGCTTTTCTTAAGCAAGAACTCCATGTAAGTATTTATATTGACTAAGAATTAGACTTGATACACTCTACATGTGTAGATCTGTGCCAACACTGAATTAATATCAACAAAAGGCCCATGTACACAAACACAAAATTCATACATGTCCTTTCAGCAGCACGCTTAATCCATCTGTCAATATGAATAACACATTCTGACTTTACCAGCCAACAACAGAAAGACATATGTAGAAGAACAATCAATACAGTGGAATTCAGCAAGCACAGCCCCCCTACTGTACTCCTCAAAGAGCAATAATGCAGCTCTAGTATATTTAACTCCAGCAGGGGAAGAATTTTCACATTAGCTCCAGAAGAATAGTTGTTTCAGTGCGCAAGATTTGAAAAAAAAATTGCTTTAACTTGCTTGAAGGTGATAGGAGAGCTGAGTGATACGTGATTCTAGTGATGTGGTTGAAGTGAGGGGATGTCAAAGACGAAATCTTACACTCAAGCCCTTAGAGTCAATGGGGTGCTATGCACAGTTACCTTAAAGACAGTGTTGCCTTCTCTGAATGGAGGACATGAAGGCTTCCATTTAATGTGAGACAACATGACAAAAGTCAAGACCTTTATAAAAGAAACACAAAGAGCCTGCAGCCTTGGCTTTTAGTTGGACACCTGGATGTCAAAGGATCAAAGGAAAGACTTACAACCACTGTGCAGCCGACACACTGGAATGTGAAATCTCAATTCAGAAACAGAGGGTTAAAATGAAGCAAAAATCAGTTGTCTGGCAAAAAAAATTCAAATTGTCATTTGCAATTTAAATTGATACAGCAGTTGATACAAATTAGTAAACTGTGCAGGGTTGAGATCCAAACAAATGTAACTGTCCCAAGTGTGAAATAACAGTCTGCAAAAACACAACACGCCAAAATATTTTCCCTTCTCATTCTTCTCCTCCCCTTCACTTGCCCCTGCTACATTCCCAGCATATCACTGAATGCAATGCACTCTGCAATTATCCAATCAAAATGAAGTCAACACTTAACCATTTCCACAGCATTGGGCTCAGCCACTTATCTGTCAGGGTTCTTAATGGACCTCAGTAGCTGAACAGTATTGCATAATCTTATGGCTTCAAATTCATGCTACCCACCAAGGGCAGAGCAGGGCTGGCTTTCTGTGTATCTGGGGTCGTTGTTATCAGTGACTGGCATTGTGATTTCAGCTCTGGTCATTAACAAAGCAGTAACCCTGCACGCCAAGGGCCTTGGGCATTACAGTACCCAATGCAGAGCTAGTCACTTGGAATGGCTCTAGATAGTGCCCTTTTAGATAATTCCCTACATCACATCTTTGTTTCCCAGTGATGCTGTCACCCAGGATTGAATGCATAGCCCTAAAACCTCCCCCTCCCTTTTGTTTCTTAAATTCTGTCCTTGACCTCAGTACCTCCTGCCCTGCTCCTTCCATAAACCACTACAAAACCACCCACCCAATACCAGGCAGTGGTGGCCTGTGGATAGTGGACCACATATCCCAGCTGATTGTTCACAGCTATGATAATGGCTCCCTCTAGTGGTTTCAAGACTCAACTGCAAACATAAAGATCCAGAGTTTCCATTCATGCTGCAGGTCAGAACCCTGTCTCACTACCAGTAGGGGCACAGAAGGATGTTTTTCCTGCACAGGAAAGGTGTGACAGTATTATTTGCTAGAATAATGTATATTCTATTAAGAATCATATTTCAAAGCATATTCATTCAAAAGAAGTGAAGATGAACATTGATATCAGACATTCATATCAGACAGTAACACTGGTTATCTATCATGGTCACTGGATCTTATCGACTCGTTTTTTATGGCACGTTTCTACTCCAGCTGAACCCTCAAAGCACTGTATACAACACACACACTGCTTTCTATATCAACATGCTTTCTGTCTAACATTTATACACATTCATACTCAGACGGCTGCATCAGAAAGAAGCTTGGGGTTCAGTATCCAAATGATCTCCCCTTACTGAACTGTGCCTAAGGATCGGCTGTGGCTGACACTGATGCCACTGTGAGTGTGCTGCGCTTGAAAAAACTGCAAAGTTTTCTTCTTGCCTTTTCTTTGAATGACAAGAGGGTAAAAAAAGAACCATTAAAAATATTGACAAGCTCATGGTATATTCAGTTCAGTTTTATTTATTGTTGGAACTTTATTTAGTTGGACTATGAAAGGCAGTTAAGTTATATTCCCATATGATACTGACTATAGTCAACAGGATTTCATCTTATATTTGATTTATTTACACGAATGAACAGTTAGTAGTAAAGGGACTTGTTAATGTATGTTCCTCATTTAACGCTGGAGTTCGAATTTAGTTTGAGCAGAAGTTATAACTACATTACCCAAGATGCATTTCACGTCCCAGAATGCACTGTGTTGTTGTTGTTGTTAGCATAATGGAGATGTACTGATTTTTTTCTGCTAAGTAAAGGTGATCATTTTCATACACTGATCTACTCCATTTTTTGCTGGCTAGACAGATTTGGATACAATATTTTTTGGTGCCGAAACGCGGGATATCTAGTCAGCAAGGATAAGGAAGATGGAAATGGATCGATTGATAAGAAAGGGACGAGCGATCCGTGGAGCCACAACGAGGCTACTCCAAGCTATGGAAACGGAGATAAATCAGGACTGATGTTGGACGCTTACGTGAGTTACTGGCGAACCTGTCTACTAAAGAGGAAACATTACATTACATTAGATCAAGGAACTGAAGACGCGATAGCAACCGACGATTTAGAAGCAGAAATCACGAACGCCGAGGAATATAAGGAAAGAGTCATCACGATGAGGACATGCGTACAGCGAGCGGTGCAAGCAGGTGAGGACGTGAATAGCCCGAGGAGGGGCGCGCTGCAGCGACCCCCACTCACACAGAACTCAGTTAAATTACGCAAACTGACAATGCCGAGGTTTAACGGGGATGTGAGTTTGTGGAGAGACTTTTGGTGTCATGGTCTGGGGTCCTGTGGAACCCGTGTTGTTGTATTCTGGGCTTTTGTCTGTTTTGGGTTTTGATTGTGGGGTTTGTTCCTGCTTTGTTTTCTAGTTCCTTGTGTTTCCAGTGTCAAGTCTGTGTCTCTGTTCCCTGTTGTGACTTCCTGTTTTATTTTGATAGTCACCTGTCCCTGTCTGTTGTATTCAGTTTTGCTTCCCATGGTCTCGTCTGTGTAATGCGTTTCACCTGTGTTCCCAGCTGTTTCCACTCCCCTCATTAGCCCTCTTGTTATTTAAGTCCTGTGTTTTATGTGCCTCTTGTCGCGTCGTCCGTCTGTCTTCATTCCGTACCCTGCCTGCTGTGTGTTCCTTATTAAGTTTGAATAAACCGCTACCTGAGTTTGATTCTGTGTTTGGTGTCTGCTTTGGGGTCCTCTATCCTGCCTGCCACACAGCCGTACATGACAACCAGTTTGAGACGGCTGTTCAGTACAATGACACTGTAAGCAAAACTGACCATAGGCTTTAACATTTGCAGTATTGCACAACACTGACAAGTAGATGGATGATAGGGAGGAATGAGCTCCTGGAGGCAAGTTAGCCAAAACACAATAAATGGCACAAAGCTTGTGTTGCTTTCGTGACGTACCAAGTGGGTTGCAGACTTCAAAGTCATCCACATAAAAACATAGAAAAAGCCTAAGTGTCTCTCCAGAAAAGAAACAATTTTCCTTAAATAAAGAACCATCAACTGAAGACCTGTAATGACATGAACCAGAGGAATTTGTGCCCTTCTGTTTTTTATGGTATTCGACTACTTCATCAACAATGTCCCTTCTACTCAACAGCTGCTGTAACAACTTCAGTAATGGGTCTTATTGGAAGCTGTGTTTCTTTTTA